>OMLF01005451.1:23902-41371 GCA_900302615.1 Holocentrus rufus | reverse complement strand
AAAGTGCATAACCAAACAGAAAAAAATGAAGCAAGACTACAATTGGGAACTTCCTCCCCTTCATGGTTGGTTCGTCATACAGTGAAAAACGAAATAAAAGGAAAGTCCCTGAACTTAGGAGGGTTCTGTCAAGTCTTAGGTTACAGAAAGTTCCAGATTATACTTGGTAATCGAAAAAGGCCATGAAATGCTGAATACTTAAAATATTCCATGAATGCCAACACATTTCACTTTCAGAGGTGGAAAGAAATCAGGGAAAAATATAAAATGCAAACAATATAGCAGTCCACAACATGAAATAGACTAAACACTAAAAACACCAATTTCTCTGTCATTTTTTTTTTCCTTTTGGCTTATGATTATTGTTGTTGTTAGTAGTAGTAGTGGTACTATTAGTATTATTATTACTATTTCAGTAACAAATACACAAATGGACAATAAATGAGGACATAAATGGATAATAACAGCAACAAACAAAAAGAAATACAAATATACAAACAAATGTGACACAGACAAATAAAAAATGAAAACATTCTAGTAAAAATATATCCCCCCCCAAAAAGTGGGAGGGAAAGTATGTTAAACATGAAATTTCTTGCACAAATTTATAAAATTATTTTCTTATGTAATCTTATGTATCACTCTCTACTTATGTTTGAACCATAACGGTAATAGACAACGTGAGTCTTCAGTTTGACTACTTTCAGCTGTGTGTTGCCAACATTAGCGAGATAAACCTCGGCCCCTGTTACCAGCTCTGGTCATGGTTAATGTTACCTACCTGGTAAAGATAAACACCCATATGCTCCAGGAGGAAGAAACCACATAAAGTCTCTGGAGAAAGACAGCTAGTGAATTTTCAGTGACGTAACTCAGCGGTAAACTTGCATGGCCTGTGTGTAAGTATTACTTTAGTATTGTAAGTGTAGATATTACTGAGACAGAGTAACAGTGGTTTAAAGTCTGAAACATTTAAAAATGTTTATCTACCTGAAAAAAACAAAAACATGTTTTCACTCTAATTAACTGTCTTTGGCTCTGTACATTTCAGGGATACAGCTATTGCTGTTCCAAATTGCTCATTGGACGGTATTCTTGAGACTGAGGACCTCCCTTTGTAACTTTGTATATAAAATCACAAGTCACAGCAAATTAAATTATGAAATTTACTCTGTGTCCTAAATCCACTAGTCTCCAGTTTTGTTTAGAATGAATAAAGGTACTAGGAGCTTTTTATTCCATATCAGCTTTACTTCTGCAGCATCCTTTGACTGTCCAGAGGTCAGCAGCAGCTCTCTAGACAGGACAACAGGGTCCTGCACCTTCTCCAGGGTCCAGGATGGAGTGACCCTGAAGCACATAAGATGCAAGACCAAAATACTCAAAGCTTACTCACTTTTTGCTCATTGTCACAAAACTCAGCGGCCTGGACTGAGAGAGTCCTCTTGAAGGATATGAGGACTTTGTGTTTGTGGCTCATGTTGGAGTATCGAGATATTCTGATGTCCACAAATGCTCTGGAGAGAGCAGAGGAGAAGACGGGAGGAAGAACAGAAGTATGTTTCTTTAAGTAGTACCATTACTGTATGTAGTACTATTATTTAACTTTCAGCTGCAAGTCTGTGGAATGAATCAAGAATGACTGCATATGTGTGTGTATATGTGATATGGAGAGAGAGAGGAAGCAATTTTCTTTTTTTCTGAGCCTAGCTTCGAATATATTTTGGTCTGGAAAGAGCTGGCATTTTATTGAAGTAGAGCAAAACTTCTGTTGGATTTGAGGGAGGGGGGTAATAAAGCACTATATAAAACAACACGCAAATGCAACATGCAACAACAAAGTGATTAATAAATGAGTGGCCAAAATATGAAAAACACTAACTGGTCACCTTTCTGGTTAGGGTTAGGGTTTTATATAGATATAGATATAGATAGATAGATAGCCAGAGATAGATAGATATATAGATAGATGTATATGTGTGTGTGTGTGTGAGAGAGAGAGAGAGAGAGAGTGTGTGTACACCAGGTATTTGTCACGCTGTGGGGACCTCAATCTGTTTACACAGTTATGCTGTGGGGACTCGCCTCAATTATGGGGACAAAACCTAAAACATAAATAAGTAATTTTAGGGTGAACGCTTCGTTTAAAGGTAAGGTAACTTTAGGGTTAGGTTAAGGTTAGGTGTTAGGGTTAGGCATGTAGTGGTTATGGTTGGGTATGTCTCTAGGAAGTGAATGTGAGTCAATGTAATGTCCCCACAAAGATAGTAATACCAACGTGTGTGTGTGTGTTTCATTAGAAAGTAATGTTCCTGATGGAGCTGCATGGGGTAGATGAAAGCTGAATGTAAATATAAATATGTTGGCATTTTTAACCTTTGAAAGCAGACATATGTAGTGGCAGCTTGTATATAAAAGAGCAGGTCGGTGATTAGGGTGGGGAGTTTGAGAAACACCTGGACTATACAGCCTGCGCTGCTGGATGTTGGTTGTAGTTTAACTCATTGACTACATTGCGAGAATAAGTCTGCTGTTTCACTGGGTGGCTCCAGCTGCATTTCAAGTTGAGAAAAATTTGTGCCCCTTACGAGAGACATTGGTACATTTCCTCTTCTTTGATGGCTCTGTTAAAGTGAAAGCTCAAGAAAGAAGCTCGTTGAAGGTTGTTGATTCAACAGAACTGACATCAAAACCGCATGCTCACCACTGATGTATCAAATGGCTAAAAATATTTCTGCCTTCATACAGCTCTGCATCAACACTGCAGATATCTCAATGTGATGTCACGTCAAGATATCTGCAGGGTCGGTACAGTGTTGTTCACAGTGAAAACATTTTACAGTTGGCTGATTAATAAGAAAAATAACAACAAATGACAGAATACACCCAGAAATGTACATGGCCAATAGCTGTCCTTTAACAAGTGCTCAAGTGCTTTTGGTTAATAAAATATATCATCGATTGTTACAATAACAAGACAAGACAAAAACAAGAAAAAAACACAATAATTCTTAATTTTGTAATAACTTTCTTTATACCTGTTTATACCTTTTTATATTTCAAAGAAAGGCAATCGTAGTTTTCAAAACTGACTGCACTTTCTGTTGACGTAAACATGAAGAACTGCAACTTGGAGACAGAAATACAACAGTGATATGAAACTTTTAAGACAAGTGGAAGTTGCCTTCTTTACTCAGGAGGACAGTTTTCGTAACACACAGACACACAGATTCCTTAAGATAAAGGCCAGCAGATGTTGCTCAATGCTTGATGCATTTGTGTGCTGAATCAAAACATGCAACATTGCTCAGTTAAACATTCATTCATGATTTTATTTTACAACAAAACATATCTTTAACTCACTGTCCTACACTGTCAGTCCTTAGTGAGTCCAATAGCTTAGCGAATAAATGCAAAAATGGAGAATAAAAATACTCAATCCATCTGTGCCTTTACATCATTTTTGGCCACACTGTTAATATTGCTGCTGGGATTGTTGTCCGTTGTCTGGCTGGTCTGAGATCTTTGCTGTTCTTCTCCACATACAATAAACTGTCTCCAGATCTTCAGGTATGCCGATTTGATCTTTTGGATTTTGAATGCATACACGACGGGGTTTACAGCTGAATTAGCGTGGGAAAGCAAAATGCCGACATAGAAAGCTTTCTTTGGTACACGCGATGGCTCATCAAAGTAGGCGATACAGTTCAGTACGTGCAAAGGGAGCCAGCAAAGAGCAAACAGGGCTAAGACCAGAGACAAGGAACTGGCCAGCTGTCTCTCTTTCTGTAGGTAGGTCTGAGAATGGGATGGGGTACTGCTGCCCGGTTTCTCTCGAAGGTTCCCCCGAATTGTGTAGAAAATGTAGCAGTACAGTACAGCCATGACCAGAAGAGGTGTCAGGGTGCAGAGGAAGAAGTTGAAATAAACCAGGTAGGACTTGGAGATCACATTTGTAAACCGGCATTCATCAGTAGCAGACTTATTGTCGCCAGTCGTAGAGTTGGATAGTGCCCCGCTGTGCCATCCAAGCATGGGTGTAAAACTCAGTATTATTGCAATGAGCCAACACCCTGCAACCACCAGCCACGAGTGTCTCTGTGTTACAGTCCTTCTGTACCTGTACAGAAGAGCAGTCATTATTGGTGTGATCAGTTATCATTCATATATTTATGTATTCAGCCTACACTGTGAAAATTGTTCGAATTAGAAACTGAATTAGGAAAAATGTCTTTGTATCTATCAATAAATGTGTAAAAAAAAGTGTGTGTAGTGTGTAAAAAAATCATAATGAGTCGGTGTTTTTTCAAAAAATGTAAATAGTGATGAAATCAATAACAATCAATAAAAAAGCTTGCAGACATATGTTATTTTTGTATGTTGTATTAAAATCCACCTCACAGGGCAGTTTTAGTATGGATGGTCCAAATTGGTACTGAATCCATTATCCTTTCAGTGTTACTACCAATCTTGGCACACTGAGTTACCCAAAGCCACATACAACCAGGAACACGTACATGAGTCGATAAGCTGACAACTTACCTGAGAGGGATGAAAACACGGAGGAAGCGATCCACCGCAATAGCTGCCAGAGACAAGACTGAGGCCAGAGTCAGCAGGATAACCACGCAGCTGATAAAGAGACAGGTGTGGAACGAAGTCCGGACCCGTCCATCCACCACCACAGCCATTGGTATTGCCACACACCCCACCATGAAGTCAGCCAAAGCCAGGGAAACCATAAAGGAGAAGGTGGGCTGATGCAGGCTTTTACTGGTCCACACTGCCCAGATGACTAACATGTTACCCAGACAGCAGCAAACCGCAATTAACACCTCCAACAACGTGTAGATCACCTCTTCCACACCCATCGTGCCTCGTGCCCAGCTGCTCTCAATGTGTGTGCTGAGCACCGTGCAAATGTGAAGTGCAGTGGCATGTCTTTCTTTTGTCAAACTTTTGAGGAAGTCCTCAGCTACGCTTTTTTTTTTTTTTTTCTTTTTTTTTTACAAACAAGTTGTGATGATACCCTTTAATTTTTTTTCTGTATGCTGTGCAACATTAGATCTTGAGAAACATGCTCAGTGTTGCCAAACAATTTAATTTATTTGGCACTTGAAGGTAGCATTTAACTTGTACAGGGTGGCCCATGTCTGACAAAACATTCATAGTGTATTGCAGTTATTTTAGAGGCGAATAAATACAAAAAATAAAATAAAATTTTTTTTTTTTAAAAATGTGATAACTGTGGTACTAAGAATCATGAGGAAATGAGATTAGGTTCTGGTCACAAAACATTGATTGTTTTCCAGATAATTTCTCGTCAACACATTTGGGGTGTAAGTTATCATGAATTTAGAAAATGTATAACAGCTCCGAGTTTGTAACATCTGCTCTGTAACTTATCAGTGATAGCTGACTTCACACTGAATAGATTCCAAATAACATCATTTTGTGATTAATTACAGGATATTTTAAAATTCAGAAACACACTTGAACCCAAAAGTTAACCTGCAAACATACAATTTCTTATTATCCATTTGCTTAAACTTTATTAAAACTGTAAATTGAATTATTACATATGTAATTTAACTAGCATGAGCTTGATGCTCAAATACTCTGATGCTGCTTTCAGTACATATTGGATGATCAGTAAAGACGAATGTTAACTGCAGCAAAAAACAAACAAACAAACAAAAAAGCATTAATTTCAACCTTTCAGTGACAATTAATAGTGGAATATGTGGGATTCTCCTGCACACTCCATTATTTCCCATCAGGAAATGTGTCAACACAAGCATTGAACACGGCAGGGAATCCACTATAATAAGCTGTCCAAATAGATCAAATATCAAAAGTTAAGTTACATTGAAACTGATACAATCACCCATACCTAAGAAAAGCAAGAACTATTTGCTGGAGTTTGTTTATGGTTGATTTTATATCTAATGTTTTTTGGAAGTGGCGGTTGTTCCAGTGGATAAAATACAGTATGTCAAGAGCACTTGATAGGTGCACTCCTTTACTGCTCTCTCTCTCTCGCTCTCACTCTCTCTCTCGCTCTCTCTCGCTCTCTCTCTCATCCTTCCTATCTCCACTGTCACTGTTGAATAAAGCTGAAATGCCATAATAATAATAATAATAATTAAAAGAACACTTGGTGATGTAGCAACAAAAGTCAGTTGGCTGTGTGGACAGTGCTATAACGTATCAACTGGGCCCTATAACAAGTGGTGTCAGTGTGTTGTCTCAAGAGATCAGAACCCTCAGGGGTCATAACGGGACCACCGATTTCACTTCCTTTTTTGGCCCATCACTGAATGAATCCCCAACATTACTGAGCTGGCATGGAAGAGAAAACGTGTGCAAGCAAAGCAAACAATGACTGTCAAAATGCTGCATATTACAAATCAAAATGTGAGTCAGTCATAATAAAATTGATGATAGGCACAGAACAAGAAGGAACCAAGCACCAGCGTTGTTCCTGAAAATGCACTTAGGAAGGCACTATATGATTTTGCTGCCTTGACAGAGCATTTACTGAAGCATACAACTCAACAACCTACACATATTGTCAGCTCATGCTGACAATTAAAAATGATCTGTGGTCGTAATCAATACAAACCTGTGTGAAAGTTTTAAAAATGAGAATGTACGTGTGCATGCAGTATGCACACTAATGTAATTTTGGCATTAACAATCCTTCAGGAAAACTGAAATCTTTGTTTCTTGTGATGTTGCATTCCTTTACATGATACAAGTCTGTAAGTTGTATAATGTACACTAAATATGATAATATACTGTTTTATCATATTTAGTGTACATTATACAACTTTATACTTCCTTTATACTGTTTTATACTATAATATCCTAGGGATTATTTTCCATCTTTACAAAGAAAGTGAACATGGTGAGCTATGGGAGGCTGTGTGCAGTCCAAATCACAATGCAGTATGTGATGAGGTGGTTAATCAACTGAAGTGCTCGCAAAAATAAACCAGAATCTAAAGGCCATACAGTACTTGCATATCTGCACAGTAGTGTGCAGCTTTAATTTGTAATGAGTTTTTGCAGCGTAGCAAGATAATGATCGATTGCAGTGGCCATAGAGCCACTGCAGCAAGATAGTGATCCAAGACAGTAGCCACAGAGCCCTGCTGCATGCTATGGTTCTAACTGTTCAGCTCTAATTGTCAGCTCTTGGTCGACAAAATCCATAGTAAGGTTGTTATATTTTAGTGGGTAATATTTGCACTGACTAAGGTCCAATGCAGTTATACCCCATATGTCAATAATGCAATAACAGTCATAAAAATAATGTATAAATGGCTACAGATGGGGAGAGTGAATGAATGTCACTCTCATTTCCCTCAGTGGCTATGGCTGAGGTGCCATGAGCAAGTGACCCAGTCCCTTGAGCAAGTGCCTTGCTGAAAGGCACTGGAACAGGCTCCTGGGCTATTGCCATATTACTGGCCATAGTCACAGAGAACTTTGGTTAGCTGATCAGTTGGGCCGCCTGTCCTTCTGTCTGCTCAACACTTTAATTCAAGGCAACATATCTTGAAATTTATTGGGGGTATTGAAAATTGGTGAGCAAATTCATGCTCCCTAGAGGATGAATGCTATCAATTTTGGTGACCTCATGACCTTTTCATCTGGTGCCACCCTTATACTATGCATTTAACTTGTATATAACATCACTAAATGTAATGGATAGTTTGCTGAGTAATTTGCTGAGCGTAGTCATGCTTCCCAGTTAATGAACCCTTTCAATTTTGTTGTCACATAAAAATCAGCACCACCCTTAAGCCGAAATAGCGCTGCGCTTGATGTATTATCTTATGATTTGTCAATTCTTTCTATAAGGGTCACACTCATAAAGTCTTACACTTTTATTTCTCTATTTCTCCACATTTTGGCAAAATGTAAACAAATAAGGGTAAGACTCAGTGAGTTTAACCCTTAATTATAAAGAAATTTGATATCTCACAATCTGTTCGGCGGATTGTTATGCAATTTGGTGAGCACATTCATGCTCCCCATAGGATGAACCCTGCAAATTTTAATAACCTCATCACCTTTCCTGTAGTGCCACCCTCAGGCCAAAATGTCAAGCTTGCACATGAGATATCTTTTCAAGTCATTAGTATTAGTCATAGTCATAAGTTGAAATGATCTGCCTTGGAAATGCAGCATGTCCCTGGAAACCAAACAGGTAACAGTGGATACAAGCACAGAAATATGGTTCCTTCCCCTCAAAAAAAAAAAAAGAAAAAATTCTGTTATTTTTTAGGTAAAAGCACTGTATACCTCCTATTTCCATTTCATCCGTCTTAAAAATAGCTGAAGCTGACTGATTAATGTCGATGTGTACAGAAGCTGCATAGTAAGCAAAATCAGCAGAATCTTTATATCAGGGTGAAATAAACTTGTCTGGAAACATCTGTCAGCCCTGCACCACAATGGGGCTATTGGTGAGGATGCCGAGAATAATTTTGTTAATTGAAACCGGTAATAGAAGGTTCATTGTCACATACTCCTTCTGGCACATGCGCGAGCGGATCCCTGTAAGGCCATAATCAAATTCATTACTTCTATTCATGGACAGTAATAAGTCTTGTCATGCTACCAAAGGCAGGACTCTGAAGAAGAACATAAATGGAAGAAATTTCAGTGCTCTCTAACTCAAAGGACACATCAATAATGATTTGAATTTCATGTGGCCCTTATATATGTCAAATCTGCCTGTACTTTGTTGTGTGGCATTGTAAAAACTTTTCAAAATTTCAAGTCCACATAAGTGGTGGGTTTACAGATACAAATGGGCAGAATAGTAATTCTTAGACCAACAGAATCTATATTTTTCCATCAGGTGTACATTAATGTTATTATAAGCACAACACCCTTATAAAAGAGGAGATTTTACAGTCCTGTTTGATCCAGGAAGAGTTAAAACTAAAACAAAAATCGCCAAAGCAACAAAACTGTCTGAACTGATTTTGGCTGGCAATCACATGTGCAATAGAAACAAACAGAATGATATGATCTTTGTGTCTCTCATCTGTGTATTCACACTAATTCAAAACCTTCATCATGTTATTTTTTGACACTCAGTGCCGTCCTCAAGTGATAATGCAGGTGGACACCCACTTGAAATAATGAAGACCCAGTAAAAGTGAGTTAGTGTCTGTTCACTGGCACACTAATGCACAGACCGGAACTGAGATCAGAGGCAATGTCCCAAAACAAAACCCTGACTCATCACTTTCCTCCACAAAGGAACAGAGAGTGAAATGAATGTATTTACGGGCCACCATTGCAGCGTCTCCTTAATGGATTGAAGCCCATCGCAGAGATTGCTTCATTACAGAATCCTTTGCATTTGCTGCCAAAGCCTTTTGATTCACAGATGGACATTTTCTGATTCAAATAAGTAACGTTTTTAAGTAATTACAATTTTGGATGTGCCTTGCAGGTAACTTGTCACTGTGTGATTTTTGAAAATGTGGGGTTGTGAGCATTTCAAATGAAAAAAAAAGAAAAGAAAATTGGATTCAAGTGAAGTACTTAACTTCACAAGTTACAGAAAAAATTAGATGTGTGCAACTTAAAGAAAAAGAAAGCAAGAGTGACAAAATATGCAATATAATGCATAACTTTGGTCATGCAAGTGACCACTCACTAGCACTCACAAGAAAAATTCATGGTTTACCTTAATATTAAATAAAACCAGATTAACATTCCTCCCATGCCTTAACGAAAATAAGGCTATGTCATATGTTTTGACTGACTGATTCGAATCAGATTCTTCACTTTTAATTAAATTCTTACACTTATTCTGTGCTGAAATATATTGCATCTTACAAATCTAATTGGCTTGAATAAGTCATGAATTGTGTTTGAATTACTGCCCTAACTCACTTACTACATAACTCCAATTAGGCCCCGTGTCTCTGAGGATTAAAGGAAAAATCAATGTGGGTAATATAGGTGAGCCTTAAGACTGGAAGGGACTGCAGCTGTACTAAAAATGATGAAAGACTTCAATATACCTACATGACATGAGCTAAAGGCAGAGAGCTGGATATGATATTCATTACAACATAAAAACTAAACAGCTTTGTATCCATAGCCTTGGTGTTATTATCTAATGCACACTGATGAAATGTTTTTTCAGAATCTCTCTTCTTTGGATGGACATGTGCAAAAGCATCAATCATATGGTGCAATTTAGAATTATTTCACCTGAGGAGGTCACTTTCAGTTGATGCCAGTGAGGAGGAAGCCAAATGCCAATTTGTTTCCTTTGTAATTCTGTTAAAGTCACAATAGCAATACATCTTGAGTTGTTTTCTAATCACTGAGAACTTGATGCACCTATGCATTTCCATCTTCAGTGAACAGATTGTTAGTTTGGTGATCAAACTGCATCCTGCCCAAATTTATATGACTAGAGCCTGCAACACACACACACACACACACACACACACACACACACACACACAAACTAATGTGAGCAAGAATAGTGATGCAGGGTACTGCAAAGAGACCCAAGTCCCTCCCCTTGATTTAATGATTCCTTTTTACAGACTGGGTGAGAGAGAGAGAGAGAGAGAGAGAGAGAGAGAGCACATAAGGAGGGAAAAGTGGAGATGCAGGGGCACCCTTCCACATCTTTTCATCAGTACAAGGGCCATCACTGTGTAAATGTGGCAAAGAGAAACCTAGACGTCTCCCAGCAGGAGAACATGCATCATGGAAGATTGCACCATGCTGAAACCCAAAGTGGAGAAAAGAAGCTTCAGAAACCTCCTGTATTTTAAACTCCTGACAATCTAAATAAAGGTAAGAGAGACCGCCGAATAGTGAAAATGTCTTCCTCTCCTGGTATCAAGCCTCGGGAGCATGTGGACATGATGTACATTTCCATTGAGACAGCTATTGCCCTGGCCTCTGTGTTGGGCAATGTGCTGGTGGTGCTGGTGGTGTGTGTGAACCGGGCTCTCAGGGACACCACCTTCTGCTTCATCGTGTCTCTGGCAGTGGCGGACATCGCTGTCGGGGTTCTGGTCATCCCTCTGGCTGTCATCATCAGCCTGGGACTCAACACTCAGTTCTACACCTGCCTCTTCCTCTCCTGCCTGCTCCTGATTATCACCCAGAGCTCCATCCTTTCCCTGCTGGCCATCGCCATCGACAGATACCTGCGAGTCAAGATTCCCATGAAGTGAGTTCGGTTGTAACACCTCTCTGTTGCTCTTTCCCTCAACAGGTGTGATTTGGTTTTCTTGGAATGGAGATAAATATGAATTGTTGGCTTTGGTCAGTGTGTCTTTGTTTAACTTTTATTAATAATGTAAGTACACAGTCTGTTAAAATGATCAATACTGTTATTGACATCGTGTTCTTTATAAGAACGATTAAATATTCATGACTCACAGCAAGAGGGGGCCAAAATCGACAACATCCCTGCCCAGCTCTTGTTCACTCCAGTCCATTTCAGTCCACTGCAGATCACTTCCTATAAGCAAACTACAAACTGTAAGGTATCGCTTGTGAATAATCTAATGGACCAAAGTGGTATGTATTCCTTGGCTTGATTTTAGTGGAATTCAATCAATAGAATGATTACATGTATTTACCTTTGGTTGTGCAGGGGTAACATTACCTGCCCACCCACCACCACAGGGAGTGGGTGTCACTAGCAAGTGCTACAGGTTGGCAGTTGTTCAGCCAGGGGGGGGGGTAACTGACTTACCCCCCCACTGAAACAACTGGCAACTCCACGTGTATCAGAGGTCTGTACTGGTCTGCACCCTCTACAGACCAACAGGAGGGTGCAGCGGTGACAAGACCTGTGTGAGACACTGGGAATTCAACTGAACTGGGAGAAAAAAGGAAAACACAAACGTATACAGTGCATTTACCGCATAACTTCCTGGTCTGGAATGTTACAGATATTTAGTGGGCAGCTTTTCATGTAAAGCTAAGATGTCAGTGTACAGTCGCTCATTTGTGCTCCTTCTCTGGTGATGACACCAACAGCATTAACCATTTAGCTTACAAGTGACCCTACCAGCTGATATTGCACCATGAAAGCGATAGTTGCCGTCTTTGGCTAGCGTCCAATGTTACCCACCAGAGGTAAACATGCAATCACTTTGATATGATGAAGTTCTGTAAATTAATATATAAGAACAGAATTTTGTGGCTCTTCCCTCATAAGTTACAAATATGTCTAGGCTGCATCTCAAACTGTAACTGTGGGTGGTGCCACAAGAGGATTATCACCACAGACTATAGATATAGATATAGATATACACATGTCTACGGGAAATTGCACTTGCCATAGACATAGGTATAGATAAACTCGTGTCTATGGAAAATTACACTTGCTATCTGGCTGTTAGCGAACCACACAGTGGCTAACTTCCTTCATTTGTTATCTTCTCAAAATGCTTTCAGCATCAGAGACTAAGTAATTTTCTTGGAGGTGGTTCCCACTGTAGAAGAAATCTGTGTCTGACATGGCGCCATATATCTCTGCCCAGTTTAATGCAAATCAATGGGCTGCAAGTCAAAAGCTTTTAAGGAGATTAAAATGTCCCTGTCTGCCTACATGAGTGACTTAAGGATAGTTTGTTAAAGGATTTTGGCAGTCATCCATACACCTTTTTGTTTATTGGTGGGGTCCTGATCTGAAAAGAAGGTACTTGAGGAAGATATATGTGAACAACAACCTAGTATTTAGTCATGATAAAGTTGACGGGTTGCTGTGATGTATTTGAGTCTGGAAACAAATTGCGTGTGCATTTACGCAGCTTTGTCTTCATTTGCCTGCATTTCCTCTGTGAACGTTTCTTTTGAAAAGTTGCCTTTATTTCTTTTCCCGATGACTCTACTCAGGTATAACACCATAGTGACCCAAAGGAGGGCATGGGTGGGAGTTTGCTTGTGCTGGATCCTCTCCTTCCTCACAGGACTGGTTCCAATGACCGGCTGGCACAACCAAGATGCCCATGGAAACCTCAGCAGCTCCAGTGACATTGTCTGTAAATTCACCACTGTGATAAGCATGGACTACATGGTGTACTTCAATTTCTTTGGCTGGGTAGTGGTACCACTGACCATAATGATTGCTCTATATGGGGAGATCTTCAGGGTGATCCGACGGCAGCTTAACCGGCGTGCAGAAGCCACCTGTGATGGGGACCGATACTATCAGAAGGAGCTGAAGCTGGCCAAGTCGCTGGCCTTGGTGGTCTTCCTCTTTGCTCTGTGCTGGCTGCCGCTGCACATCATGAACTGCATCAACTTCTTCTGCCCAGAGTGTTACGTACCCAAGTTTGCCATGTATGTGGGCATTTTCATGTCCCACGTGAACTCAGCGCTCAATCCATTGGTTTATGCGTTCAGGATAAACCGGTTCCGTGTCACGCTGATCCAGATCACTCACCGCTGCATGTTCTGCAAGCCCACAGAGCCCAGCCCGTGCCCCACCAGCATGCCAGCCCAGACGGAGAAAAAAGTTGTCAACCTGTAACAAGGACGGCAGGATTCCTGCACACATGGTTTATGACTTAAGATTAGGCCATGGTGCAGCGATCAGACTTATGAGACTATGTGATATCATGGAATATGAACCCATGAGCAGACACCAAGCACTTTATGGAGTTGCAGGACAGGTTCACCTCTGACCCCTTCACACAAATTTCATTGAAACTGTCAAATCTTTGAAAAATTTGACTACAGTCATGGAAAAGAATAATAACCCTATCAACCTGCATTTTGTTGTTTTCACTCATGGCTGTCCTGATTAATTCATATTGAATGGCATATATGTTGATTATATGTAGCAAGTGGAACAGGCATTTCATAAGGGAAAAGCTTGTAACTGCATATATATTATTTGCTAATTTAATCTTGTTTCATGTTTCCTTGTTGCAAAATGACTTAAATGTGAGATTTAATTTAGTGTATAGCAGTAATTCTGTCTCAGTTTTGTAAATGCTGACTGTTGCTTTTTGAGAAATCACACGTGAACAAAAGCAGCAATAACTTCAGACTGCTAAAGGGAAGATTTATGGGGTGCAATCGATACAAAGAAAAGCGTTCTGTGAAGTTCAGTGATTTCATGGAAGACCATTCAATATGCAGGGGAGCTGAAAGTCCCAGACTAGAAGATAAATCACCCATCAAATCACCAAATCCAAATAAAACAAAACTCTGGCAGCTCCAACATCAAAGCAATTGAACCATCTGTGTTTATCACAGCATGCAGACCACCTCAGCTAATTCAGCTGGCTTGAGACATATTTCACTGGCTGGGACAGGGCGCTGAAAAGGCTGTCAGGGGTTTGAGTGAATTACACACAGAGCATTATGGTGAAGTGATTTATTCCAACCCTGCTAAAGCTTCTGCTAAAGCTGTATCAGTTCTGCTTTGTCATCCGTTTTGTCACCCGCCTGGTTCTAGTCCATGTCGGACCACTTCCACACATGCATGATATTTAGTGCAACGAAACCTCAATGTAATCTGTTTTAGGATATCCTTGTTGCCGGGTGAAAACCTTTAATCTCCTAAATGACAACTTCTTGGAAACTGAGAAAAACAGCCTTGATCTTGGCTTGATGGCAATGTGTTTTTGAGTTTTGAACAGTATGTTTCAAAAGGGTTGCATAAGCCCAGGCATCAGAAAAGTTTCATAACCCATAGAGGAGCATAAAATCCTTCCATTTTGGCAAAAACATAAAAATGACCTAAATTAGAGATGTTTTCACCCAACAGCAATGGTAGAAAAGTTTGAATATAATTTGACATTTAGGATCTTAGTAATCCTTTTTTTTTTTTTTTTTTTTGGATACAATGCTGTAAAACACACCAGGTTAATGCACTGTATTTCACTAAACAGAAAAAATATGCTTGATTTACTTTGACTTGTATGTCTTTAACCCTAAGGTATATTGATCAACTGGCCTGGAACAGACTGGCACAGGCAAGCTTGCTTCTAAAGCCCTCACCCTCAATCTGCCCCCGCCAACATCCCTCTGTCTGTCCCTCCCTGGCTCTCTGTCACTCTCACACACGCAGCAATACGTGTTTTACCATCTGTCACCTTCATCCCTATTGAGGGATTTGAAACTGCTGAGTGTGTCCTAATCCCTGGCGCTCGTCTTAGTGAGGTACGTGTTGTAATCAACATGGCATTTACTGCCTTCACAGTCGCACCACACTGTCCTGACCAGCGGCCTACCGTGAATGGCATGAGCATGGTGTAGGTGTGGAGAAAAATAACCAAGACTCCACTTTGTGTATGCATCTTATCCTCATACCGTCTAACTAACTAATCTTCTCTGAGGCAAGACCCTTGAAATTCATCCTATTACTGGAAGAAGACAGCAGCGACACACGGTAAAGATTATTCTGAAACTCTATGTCTGTACTTCAGTCTCTCACTGACTTTTTCACAAAGCAAATACAATACTTTCTTCATTTTAGCGTCCTCAGAAGACTGGAGGGGTCTCTGATTCGCAGTGCCTAACTGATAAAGGAACCACTATTTAAAATGGCTGACGCATACGTTGCTGAGGGGAACCAAGACGTGGAAACTCCGGATGAGGAGGTTGATGGCCTGGAAGCCTTTGAACACATTTCCAAATACTGTGAAGCCCGGCGTGCCCTGCCATGGGAGCAGTGGACCCTCAGAGAGAAGGTTAACTATTACATGGACCGCATCTTCATTGGATTTTTAGTAATTGCGGTGCTTATATTCCTCGGAGAAGCTGGCTACAAGATGTGGTATGTGACAAATGTGAAGAAGATTGCAGCTTTTGTGTCAGATACGGCGATGTGGCTGTTTGGTTGGCTGTTAACCCAGGAGGAACATGAGGAGTTGATTGAATTGTAGTTTGGATGCAGACCACTGTAAAACATATGCTCAACATAACTGTATGGGAGGATCATGTGATTGAATTGTTCCTTGTTTATGTTTATCTACATTGTTTGATGCTTATGAGGTATAACAGATTCCCGCTGCAAACTTCATATGTGGAGGACATATGTGTATTAAGGATTTCTCGATTTCAATTCTGATTGTGAATTGATACAAATAAATAAAGAATGCACTTTTAAGCAAATCAATATGTAGCCCACTAAAGGCTGCTGTTCTGTCTTTTTATTTGACAGCAGCATATTTCCTTTATTTGTGTCTCTGGGTTTTTATAGTTAGTATGCTTCATGCAAATTGGCACTGTTGCACATTTTCAGAGGTGCAGCAATGTAACATTTGACTGGACAAGGTTTCATCCAGCAAATATCACTTTTCACTGTCGTGACATCACCATATGCCTCCAAAGAATCATCTATCTATCTATCTATCTATCTCTCAGAACCTTGGTGTCCTACCTTTTTTGGGTGTAGGACTGTATGTTGAAGCAGAAAGATTCCTGCTTCCTCCATATTTATGAAAATTGTTACACATTGTCACTCTAACTGTAGGTACACTTAAATGTAAAACAGATGGAGGAGACTCTTCACAGTTCTTCACAGTCAGGTGACAAAAATAGTCCCTTGTTAACTTGCTAGTGACTGTCATTTATTTCTAGGGGAAAAAAACAAACAAAAAATAAGTTCTGAATCATATATTATTGCTGTCAATGCAATACAAACCAAAATTGAGTTTTCACTTTTCACTGTTAGACTTAAGCCCCAAAAGGCGCTGTTTATAATATTTCAAGGATGGAAATAATAATGTCTATTCAAGATTAGGCAAGAGTGAAAGTGACTAAGTACATGCCATTACTATAATTGAGTAGCTTTTTGTGTGCTTCCACTTTTTTGAATATTTTTCTAAGTCAGTAATTGTACTTTTATTGAAGTACATTTTTGCCAAAGAATAAATGACATATAGATGAAATTTATAAACATGTTACATGAAAGGAAATCCATTGCACAGAGCAAGATTTAGTGGCTCTCCCCAAGCACCATAAACTAGACCAATATAAATGTTAACCAATTGTGGAGCCATTTGCAGTGAATGGTAAGACAGTTGGGAGGACAACAGGAATTTAGCTGTATTTTGTTTGTGGTCTTTGTGCTCTGGTTTTCCCAATTAAAAGAATCTAGTTTGAACTCTGACTTGTCATCCATTTGTAATTGGTTGACTGGACAGAGTTTAGTTTGAGTACATTTTAAATGAACTAGTTTTTAATTTTACTTGAGTTTATTTTCATGCTGGAAATCTAAGTGATCTTCAACCTCATGAAAAGCAAGGTAACAATACCTCCACATGAGTAGGATGTTTCAGTACTCCTTGCACCCCTGAGTTTAGGCTTTTCTTTTTCACCATTTCACAAGCTAATAAGTCATTTTGTTGAATATAAAGATTGTTTCATTGTAACTACATATAGAATACATTTGAAGAATAAAATGCAGATTCCAAAGTTTTCTGCCAGGAATGACAAAAT
>OMLF01005451.1:2636-20661 GCA_900302615.1 Holocentrus rufus | reverse complement strand
AAAGTAATTTAAATGAGCTTTTTTTTTTTTTTTTTTAACTTTCATTAGTTTTCCAGCAGTAATTTACTTAAAGATATTACCAAAAGTCAAAAATAAAATGTCAGCAAAATAACATTACTTCTACTTGAGTACAAGTATCACTGTAGTTACTTGACTTTGTGCTCATCCATCCTCAACTTGTAACTGTCCTGAACTTGATATTATTTCATCTTCAGAAATATATCTATATTGATCATTTATGGGATGGCACAGTGAGAGTAATACATATTAGATTTTTGTGATTCATGTGACATGGCAGTGAATCAGGATACTGAGGATGTTTTCTTCACGCTCCACGGTGAAGTTGCCTTTAGCCAGTGACTCCGAGGCTGCTCAGCCCGGCAGGCTAATCCTAACCCTAACCAGTCCGGCAGGCTGAGCAGCCTCCCCTGAAGTTTCTTAACCATACTGCTCACCTTACACTTTTTTTTTTGACCTCTTGTCTGGGCACATGCTGCATGGTGCTGTGCTGGATTCAAATTATTTCAAAGGCCCTTGTGTTCTGTCAACATGTTAAAAAGGTCCTCCTTTTCCTTGGAAAGGTCTACTGCGTGCAAAGGAACTTATTCCACAGGTGAGACACATCACGGCACGCTGCAGCTACAGAGCTGACAGACTGTCACATTCCATCTCCTAATCACCTGGCAGGCTGTACGCCCAGAATCCACTGTAAATGTTTGCCAGAACACACAGTACTTTCTCATGTCTTCAGTATACTTGATCTACATTAACAATGCGAAGTCCATCTGTCCACCTGGTTTCCAATAATGGTGTGGCTGTATTCTTTTTATTTAAAATGTCACTGTGCAACTGTGAACCAGTTAAAACAAAACCGAGCTAATTTATCCACACAGTCTCTGTGTTAGTGCTCATTATTGTCAAGGCATGTTGAATTCAGCCTCAGCTATTAGGCAGGAATGTACATCTTTTTTTTCCCCTGAGACATGTCCTTGCCAGACTCTTATCCCAACAGTTAAGGAGTGAGAGAATCTCCAGTCCTCAGGTCCTTGTCTTCTTTTCAGTCTGAAGGGCAACCGGTCAAAGAAACTACAATGCTAGCCTGGAGCAATTTGAGAGGAGGGCTCAGTGTAGACTTCACCTCTGTGCATCAGCATTAATATGTACAGGAAGAGGAGAGGATGAGTATGGAAGGAGGAAGAGTGGTTTGATAGTTCTTTTTGCCTGGGGGGGGCAGGCAGTCAGCAAGATCCATGTTAGCTTGACCCAAACAAGCCTTGGTTTTGTAAGAACTTATCATCTTTTGTGCTTTTGTGTATTTATGGCACTTCCATCATCATCATCAACATCACCATCAATACCTTAACCACAGGCAGTGTGACATTTTTCAATTTAATTACAAAAGAAATGACAAAAAATCTGCATTTAATTCTTATTTAAGTGTTTAATATGAATGCCAGCATTCATATTTAGCAAATATATAATATTACATCACATATACTCTGCTATTGTTTATTCAATATACAAGATCTTCCTCATCTTAACATCCTAGTAATGTAAAAAAAGTTTTATTGCACTGAGGTATCTAGCTTACATACACAAATGAATATTGGATTGCTGATTTGTACGACTACAAATTAATGTGCAAAGTGCAACTGATTTCATAGTGATTTCTATAAAAAGAACATCACATATACAGTGTCACTGGTGGAATCACCTGTGCATCATCCTGAAATGTTGCTACGTGACTCAAGACTGTTTACTTCAGTCTCATTCAAATCCATTTCTGTGGGGACATCGGTCAACACTTCACATTTTAGAGGGATTCACTTGTTTGTTTGTTTTTTACCAATGCCGTTCAACTGGTTTTTATGCAAAGTGATAGCAAATATAGTGTTGCAGGATAATTACACAAACATTACGTAATTTCTCTCTGACCCAACAGCATAAACGAGTGTCTCTGGTCTTTGCTTGTAGGTACTCTGCTGTTCAGTTGCTCCCTATATGGACAATAGCTTAATTTTTGTAAAAGGGAACTTGTGCTTGTGGTTGAAACCATATGTTCCCTTTTACCAAAATCAACCACAACTGTGAGATAAAGTTTCACTTTTAGTAGAGATTTCAAATTGCATGGGCGAGTGTCACTCATTAGCATCATCACTGTCAGACCATGGATGATCAGTACATGCCTGTAAAGACAAAAAAACAAAAAACCTTAAGCCATGTTCTCACGTGATATGCATATCCTTATCTTGTGACTGTTGATATGCTGTTATGTCATTATTCACAATTATACACAATTTTTAAGATGGATACACAAAGTTTGAAATGTTAAGGAAATTGCAATCAGTTTAAAGAGCATTACAGTGATGCACATTCAAGCTGTCTACTGTTTAGCGTCCTCTCCTGCTTTATCTTTTCCCTACAGGTCCGCTGCTGCTATTCACCTGTTTGTATTCAAATCGGTCCTGTAGATAGCGGTTCCCCAAGCCAGTAATGTGGCCTATATTCTGTCTGGAGAGGCGGGCTACCCTGGCGGTCAAGTCCAGCGTAAAGGCCAGCTGGACCAGTTCAGGGGCTGTCGACGGGACGCTGATATGGTCGTTGTGGGTGGGTGACACCTCTGTCTCTAGATAGGCATCGGCCAACCTCTGGAAGGAGTTGTACGACATCCCTTGGAAGAAGCCACTCAGGGTCGGGTTGTCTCTCAGCTAAATGGAATCAAGGACAGGAGTGCTGTCAGTAATTAGACACGGATGCCTCAACATTCATGGTTAAAGGTAAAATGCACCCTGAAACACATTAACAGCTACTGGTGAGATACCTTGGCATTCCTGCATTTTCTTATTCAACAACAACAACTGACCTAAGATATATAGGTCATGTCTTTATTTAATACTCCTCGTTCTAATCTGTTGTGTCTTTCTACTCCGTCAGTAATCTTGATTCTCATTAATCATTAACGTGTGCTTTTAATTTGCATTGACGAGACACTGCCAGGAGTAGCTACACTACAACTGCTTCAAATGATCCATCCTTTGCACGGAGGTATTACATAAAGGTACAGTTTGATCCGCCCTCTAATTTTTGCTTTAATAAGCCACAAATACCAACCTTGTCTTCGATGGCGTCTCCCTGCTCCTTTGTCAAAGCAATGATCCGGCTGATTACGTCCTCTGAGGTTAGACAAAAGGGAAGTCAAAGTTAACAATCATCAACATGTCCAAAAACTGCAGCTATTTCCTATACTGCCAGTATATGTTTTTACCAATTAATGAAGTGCACATTTAAGGATTAGATGTGGGTGGATATTAATCTACTTTGTGAGTGGGAGGATGTAGAAGACGCAGAGCCAACAGAAATGACAGAGCGGTTATGATTTTCATGAGCAATATATTCTTCTGTCTGGTCTGCATTAGATTAAATGTTGCACCAAATTTGCTGTCATCGTAAAGCATGTCTGCATAAATTAGCCATTTCACATTTTTTATACTGGCAGGCACATGAATGAAAAAAAGCAGCTCTTTCATAAGAACTTCAGAAAAAACAGAAAGTGCGTATTAGTCAATCTTACCATCCGTGAGAACTTCTTCTTTCTCTTTCACCTCGTGAACGATCTTTTCCAGCTCCTCTGTCACCTTCTCATAATAGGAGTAGGTAGGTTCAACAATCTGCACAGCTGAAAATCAACAATTTGTTATTTGTACCTGTGCATACCACAAAGTCAGCATGCAGCTAGTGTGTTTCAACAAGGAAGTGATTATTAGTATGTATTCTGCAATACATTCTGACTACCTCAGAAATAATAATTGAAGATTTGGCAATTGGATTTGCCGTGCATTAACACTTTTTATATTCAACATGCTAGGTTACAGAGGCCGGTCATGGCCACTCTTCCCTTCAAACTTACATTCAACTCCAGTGATGTCAGCTGTGTTGAGGTCTTTAACAAGATCTCGCTTAGTTGATTTTCTCTTAGATAAACGCCTTTTAGGGAACTTTCTCCTGGTGGACTTCTTCTTCATGGACTTTCTCTTTTGTACGGAGTCTGGGGGCACCGGGAGGCAGGAGGCAGAGGCATCAGAGTCCTCATATGCTGATAGGGAGACCACCGGCATGTCCAGACGACTCTCCTGCTCCTCATCTTTTTCCTCACTCCCCTTCCTAGAGAATAAGCCTAAAAAGCTTTTCCACAATGAGGGCTTTTTGCTCTTCTTGGTTTTTTTGGGTGTTTTTTCGGGTTCATCAGTCTGTGTCTCGGGCTGGTCTGTGGGACTTCCAGCAGCAAATGTACCAATTTCTCCATCATTTAGGTGAATGGAAGGATCACTGGAGTGCCTGCGCATTTTCTTCTGTCGTTCAGGCAGTGTCACCCACTTCTTTCTCCTCTCAGCCCTTTGCTCCACCACAGTCCCATCATTTAGGCTGATGCTGCGCTTGACATACACCTCCAGCAGACGGGCCGTATCCTTGCGGGTCACAGAAATCAACTGGCCATTTGGAGGCCTTCCCTTCTCCGTCTCTGTTTCCATGGTGGGAAAACTACAGCAACAACAACAAACACACCATAAATAACACATTCAGTTTTAGATTTGTTTTTGCATTTTATTCAGTCGTTTTAGGCTCAACAACTCGTGATCCGCACGTTTGAAAATCAAGAACAAATCCTTCTGTTTGTAGACACAATGCAGGAAGAGCAACTACTGAGAGCTTCAATATAAAGGAGTCAACAAGACTTATTAGACCTATTCGCATAAATTGTTCATCCTGTATTAATTTAGAAAATGTATTCAGAAATTCTATCATGTTATATTCTGTTTCATTCTTGTGGAAGGTTAGACGTTTCAAAGCTGCAGCGACACTTTTAGTAAAAAGTGTTAAAATTAGAAACAAACACTGTCATGCTGTACATATTCATAATTTCCTCGACAGACGTTTGGTACAGAAAACAGTCAGTGAACTCACCTTAATTCCTTCGTTAACACTGGGCTGTTTAGGCAAACTTCCCAAAGATTTATAGAACTATTCAGTGCGACTGACACGCAGCAGGTCTGACTATGAAAGGTGGCTACTTCACCTAGGTACTCTCCGTAGAGCTATAACAGCGCTCAAATTCCCCACCCTTGTTTGGACATGTCACACTAGTTCCTCCCTCCTTTCCTTGCGAAGGAGCCTATCGTCATTTTCAGGTATGAGTGGGTGGAGAGTGGAAAGACGCCTGGATCCTGCACAGGTGAGCACGTCGACATTTAGTGATGTAATAACACCTTGTTTACGGTTTCATCTCGGTCGCTTTGCATGCGATGGTGCTGCCGGCCGGCCGTGTTATAACAGGAAGTAGAATTGAAGAACTCATTTCTCAAGACCACAGGTCAATACACCCCTTTGAAAAGATAAGGCTGTTACTGTAACGTTACCTTGTTAGTATTTATTCCATGAGTCATTACGCTTTCTTGTAATAGTTTTTCAGTTATAGTTTTATTCAGTTAGGCCGGCTGCACCTTTACTAAAATAAATTAATTAAACAACTCTGCTGATTCTGTAGCAGATCAATAGAGGAATTATACAAGTCACAGAAAATAGATATTCTGCAGTCTACATATGTGGTGATGTTAACGGAGGAAAATGCAATTAAATAATTCAAAACTGCTAAAACCCCAATTTGAGTAGCACATATAGTACAGTATGTGTGCCAATGATAAGAACAACAACAACAACAACAACAATAATAATAATAATAGTAATAATAATAATAATGTTCAGATCAGTCCCTGCTATCATTATTGTTGTATTGTAAATCACTTTAGACAATTATACATTAATGTTTCAATTCAGTTTATCTACTCCATCAGCTACAGGTGCAGTACGTTTCTTCTTCTAATTTTGAAAATCATTTGTTCCAACATGGCAGCATGGCGGCGACTTGACATACAAACAGTTTCAGTTCAAACGGTGCTTCCCTGGATGATGTCATCAACAGTAGTCTCCTTTCCTTTTTGCAGACTAGCCTAGAATTATCTACAGTAGCCATATATTTCAAGGTCTGTCATACTCTTCCAGGAAATGCTCACGATTTGTGCTTACAATAAAGCTTCCCTCATAGCAGAAAACCATTTCCTTGTTTCATTCGCTTCATCAAACAAACACTGTCATAAAAGCAACATCAGTGTGAGGTCAGCGTATGAGTAATACCATGTTGTTGACTACAAACCCAGCTACATGGTATGCAGTGTTGGAAAAAGAACTAGACAACAAGACTACAAACTTTACTTAAATGAAAGCAAAACTACAGGTTGTTAAAATAAAAAAATACACTAATTTAAAATGTAGTGATCTTAGGAAATGTAACTTTGTTACATGTGATCTTTCCCATGCAATTCCAAAATAACAAGATTATAAGATTCATCAAACTTGATTATTTTAATTAAAAAAAATGGAATTCCCAGAATGAACTGCACCATTAAAGTAATAAAAGATTTACTTTATCTTCTTTGCTGATTCAGTAATCACTGGCATGGCTCCATATTCTGTCAGTTTATGATATTCCAGTTTCTATTGCTCATGGAGAGCCCACAGAATGTGCACTCTTGTAATGGATTTAATTTTAAATTAAGCATGGGCAATACTTACAGAAAGTTTAAATGTAATTGAGTGAAAGTAAAATGATCGACTTTATAAAAAATACTCAGAAAAGTGCATTTACTCAAAAAAAAATTACTCAGTTATAGTAAAGAGGATATGTGTTACTCCCACCTTTGCCTGGTCATGAGCAATATGTGTGACTACCAAGCTGGTGCTACGTCTGACTTTATCATGTGAGTAGAGTACACAAATCAGCCTCTTTACTTTCCCTGACATTGTCTGGCCAGACTGCAGCACAGAGTTTAGTTACAATTACAATGACCCTGGATGTTTTATTAATCTCTTCCTTATACTAATCTTTTTTTGTTTTGTGTTTTTTCCCCCATCATTAGGGGATTCTAGCATTAAAAATGATTTTACTTCCTGTTAACAGCTGATCATTCATCCTGATACAAAAGCGACTGATTCATAATTTCAACTATTATTCATTCAGGTATTCAGATGGAAAATAGTTTGTGACTGTGGCATAACCGAGCTTTTGTTGGCTTTAGGTGGACACACACACTTGTGAGCTTTATAAGGAAAGATAATTGTTTCATAATGGGCTGATTAAATTGATCGGGTCCCCAGTGTTCAAATGAATTTACTCCTATGTTCCATTTCCTTGCAAAGGAACCTGTTATACAACACATTTCCTCAGAGGCCAACAAATGAGTGGCAACATGTTACACCAGTTGACAATGTGCAGTAGCACAATTCTGCCACAAGGTGTCATACAAGACACTGAAACAGCTGCCTGTCCTCCAGATGGCACTGATTACACACAAGTAGATGATGGAAATTCAGTCTTGTGTCCTCTGGGTTGTCTTTCATATAATACCTTCACAGGTTATAGGTAACTGGTCCAATGTCTTGCTCAGCAGCACCTTAGTAATAGTTTTTGAGGTAGGGGAGAGCATTACTTATTGACTTTCCCTATCTAAAGCCAGCCTGAGAATTCAAACTGGCAACCTCTATAGGAATTGCATACATTTCTCATTTAGCATGTGAAGCATAGTATCTGTTGGGTTTTGGAAGCCCAGGAACCTGAGTACAACAGCAATCTGCTTGTTCACTGAATTGAAGTCTGCCTGTATTGATTTTTCTCTGATTTGACAGCCTGACTTTGCCACAGTTACAGTAATTGTAGTACTTATCTATGAAAAATGACCCAGATTAATTATTGCATTGGACTGCAATCAGATAACCAACGTTCTTTGCTCTATCACCTCAACTCTATAATCAAACTTTGCCAACATTTATGTCTGTCACAGATGTGAAGAGCAGCCAGCAGTCCTCTGAAGGCAACAAGTGTACTATTTGATCCAGGGTGATACTTCAGGTCACCTGCTTCATTTTTCATGGGCGTTAAGCAGGACAAATGTGAGACTCACATTTCATCCCACAAGGTCTGGCCACTGACCTCCAGGGCTGGTGCGCCGCTGCAGAACAGTCACTGAGCAGGTACCTGTCATAAATCTTTATCTCCTTGAATCATTACCCACCTTCACCATCTCAGGCCTGTGAAACCCCGCGTGACTGCACTGCTGCTTGCCTGATAAATGCAGACATGACACTGCAGTTTTCAGTATTGAAAGTGACAGATTGCAATTAGCGAGATTCAGGAAGAATAAAACTGAGGTAAAGAAGCATATTCAAACTCACACTGGAGACAACACTGTCTGCCATTCATGCCAACCCCCCAAATGAATGCTTATGAGCATACACTACACAACCTAAATGTTTTATAAGTGCAGTATTAATTATAATGGCTTATCTGATATATCGAGGACTGGTCATCACAAACTTCTCTTAAGCCACTCTGAATTATTGAGGAAGACCAAAATGTCACATAAATAATTGAAGAGTTTGTGGTAACAAAGTCTGTCTGCAATGGACTCTCAATCAGGATCACAGGAGTTCCCCATGACATCATCACAAGGAAAGATAAAGAAAATGGTTAATGGTTAACCTTGCTGTACTTATACAGGAAACACCTTGTTTCCTGTATCCAGGAAACATGTTGAAAGATTTTTGATTTTCATTTTGTTTTTTGGCCACAACATAAGCAAATAAGCTTTGCTATTGTCTTTGCAAGTGGACATAAGATGAATAACTAAGGAAAATATTCATCTTAAAAATAAACATCTTGAGTTTCTTCCTGTCACGTAGTTTTATACTAGTAGATGGTGTTATCACAGTCGTACCAAGGCTGATTCAGGTTATGTGTGAACTGTCACGGTAATATTTGTAATTTTCCTCAAATGGATGTGAATGGGCTGTTTTCAAGTGTTCCAGCCTTAGTCATAAAACAGGTAGTGGGTGTTACCATGCAGGAAGCACAGCAGTTCCTTTAAATTCAATGCTCGTGTGTGGAATATCTAGATGATATCAGGAATTGGCGCAATAAATATAACTTAATGCTATGCAGATGCTGCACGTATCTTTCCAATGATTTCCCACATGTGCCGCATCACAATGTGTCATGCTACAGTATGTCAGCACGCCTGAGCCTCTGTCGCCCCCACCCAGAAGCGGGGTGTGTCCACCTGCCCTTCATTCCCTCTAATGCTGAGCGAGCAGATGGAATATCAAACACGTTCGGTTTCACCCATGCCAAGAATATGCCCCGCGATACTTGCTGCTGATTTGTTAGCGTAGGCTTTTTGCAAATAGTCTGCTCTTGCGATTTCATCACGCTGGACCCGCAGTTGATAAGAGTAATGCAAAGCCCATGTCAGAGTGTTCTTGGTCAGCAAAGTCAATGGCCCAAGTAATACCAAAGGTGAATTTTAATCAAAATCGAACCCATTAAACTGCTTTGCCACTCAAGATCGGGATCTAAAGCAGTAATGGCAAGGTCACTGTGGTGGTGATCCAGCCCGATGCCTCTGTGTCTGCACTGTTGTAGATCCACAGAAGTTAAGTCACTGACTGGAAGAAACAGGAGACTTTTAATACAAGCAGAAGCTGCCCAGTTCTATGAGACTTTGCCCTCTGGAGGGCATGAACTACAGTACACAACCTGCTGTCTGTGCAAGTCTGAAACTGGCTTATAGCGTGTCTGCTGACAAAACAGTAACCCAATCTACTGATGTGAGACTCGCTGTCTGAGCTTTAGCGCAAGCCCCATCCATTGTCTCCTCCTAAAAGATTGGAACACAGTTTGTCACTTACTTGGGAGAGCAAGGGGAAGAGCAGAGTCATGCAACTGTGATATTTTTAGATTCATTAAGCATTGCGGTATAGTTTGCTGCGCCATGCCGATTGGAGCATCTGCTATTTGAATGCGTTTCTTTGGTTGAATCCTTATCAAAGGCGGGATAGATTTGATCATGGAACATCCGATGAATTATAAATGACAAGCTCACTTTGTGTTTGACCTTGCGAAAGCCACCTGTCTGTTGAATGACAAAATACTATGGGGCCTCATGTTTGGGATATCATGACACAATCAGTGATCAGCAGGGCAGAAGGGCAGACCAGTGACCTGACCGTTAACTAGTGACAAGTGTAGAGGGCCTCAGCAAAAACGGCGGAACAGACGGCAAAAAGACACGGCCAGCATGTTCCTATATGAGCCAAATAAGGCTGAAAGAATCCGTTTAACAAGTCAGCCAAAGTGAAGAAGCAGTAAACAGAGAAAGCTCAGAAATTCTGAAATTAGAAGCATAACATATATAAAAATACAGTATACAATATATAAATTTATCATGGATAGATAGATATTTATCAAATAGCCAGTGTTCAGAAATATTGACAGGTTCATTTGGAGAGCATGTTCTTGAGGTGACTGCATGGGACGGTAATACGACAGTAATACGTCAAGTGAAACACCCAACTCTTAGCTTTGGAGGCCAAGATAGATAATCTTATAAATGATTCATTTGGTTTGAATATTTAATTTGGTGCTTTTGCTTTTGAAGCTATCCCAGTCAAAGGCATTGTCAAGCACACAGCGCTAGAATTTCTCAGCATCTAGCGTGGTGTTGTGCTAATAAAAAGAAGCATTAGCTGTGTTCCTTATCAGTTATTATTCAGCTCCTCTGTTTTGCATCCTGGACAGCAGTGAAGAATCCACAATATGTCATTCTCTCGCATCTGTTGCATTCTTGCATGATTCGATAATCCCTTTTCCTTTTGATCTTCCCACCTATTTTTAGTCAGTCTTTAGCCTATTCACTTCTTCATTAGATAACAGGCTTGTTACAGAACACACAGCAACAACGTCTGCTCTCCCAGACTGCCATATACACCACAACACCAGATATAAAAAGAATCTCTCTCTCTCCTGAGAAATGACACATTCTCAGCCAGGACTCGCAGGGGAACTTTTTTTTTTTTTTTTTTTTTTTTTTTTGTGAGTGTCTGAGGCAGACAGAGAAAGGCAGAGATGTCATCGTCACACCAGTGCAAAGAATCAGCAGTGAGAAGGCGTTAACAACAGCTAACATAGGGTGATAATGAGTATTCAGCCCTGAAGACTTACACTGGCACTTAGAGCATTTATATCTCCTTTCATCACCATTGTTGCTGCAGCCAGGGAAAAAAATACCTGTTTGAAAAAGTTCCAAATCTAAGGGGAGAACTTGGAATTTGCTTGATAAAATGATGTGAAAAGAGGAACTTGTCTCAAAAGTGAAAGCATCACATGTGAGAAAAGCTAAATAGAGAAGAGCAGTCAATCCATTCCAAATATAAATTTCCGGTCTTTTTTTTTTAAATTGTATTGCAAAAATGTTACAACCATTTTGCAATATTTTGCATTGCAATGTTTTGTATTGCAAAATGTGACAGCCATTCACTGACAGACTTGTGGTGGAAATGGAGGGAAACGTCACACAGTTAGGATACACTTTTAATGAAAGGCACTCTTTACAAGAATATTGCAAATTATGATGCTGTACTGTACAATGTTGACACATACAGTAACAGTCTTATACAGTAAGTGCTTAGATAACAGTTTTAAAGTGCTGAATACCAAAGTGACTAACTGATGTCACCATCACAACTTATTGCATTTCATTTCATTGATTACAGTTAATGCCTTTTCCAGTGATAGGAAAAAAAACAAAAAACAAACATAAAAACATTTGTTTACATGTTTGTTTTGGTTTGTGCACCTACACATCATTGTTGCATATTGTAGGGTTATTAGAAAGGCATTGATTGAGTTACTATTACATCCATTGCTGTTTTATACAAGTTGCCTTCATACATATATATATATATATATATATAATACACTCACATACAGTACATTTTCAAGTGGCATGCATACATGTTACCAGTTCATATTTTCCTGACCTGACACCAATGTCTGGTTTCATCATTTACTGTCGACATTTTACAAATCCAGCAGAACTATTGGCTGTCTCTATCACAAGGAATACAATCATCGTTACTACATGATGAAAATATATTTAACTCTAGTAAATATGTCAAACTCTCAATAATTGATAAAATGAGGAGTTATACCTCATTTCGGCACTCGATGCCATGCAACAAAAAAATGAAAGAACACAGTAATGGAGAACTCCTCAGTCGTCAGAGCGCAGGATTAGTTTTGCCCTTGCTCTGTCCTCTATTGCAGTTTCTCAGTCAGACCACAACTATTTAGCTTGTCTCGCATGTCAGTACATTCTAATAAACATGTATTCTCTGTCAACCATGACAAAAAGTGCTTAAGAGATTGTAAAAAAGACTTTCAGTGCAGTAAATTGATAAGGTTTTTAAAGGGTAAATTCATAAATTTTACTAATCAGATAGAGAGTGATTGTTAAGTTAAATGTATATAATTTGTTGCATGAATTCAAAGAACTTAACAGTCAAAATGACTAATAACTAAAAACCATGTGGATAGAAATAGTTTATGATCTTTTTAAGTAAAACTGGAACATGCAACTGCTGCATGTAGCTATAGCAGGTTAAACTGTGTATGTCAAGCACTTTTGTGATTTAATTTATATTTTGTAGCCTACATGCAAGATTAATAGCAGACATACTAAAGTGCCAACTACGTATCACACAGATTTTGTTACACTGTATCACAAGGAAAAGTGCTGGGCAGCGTTGGATGACAACTTACAACTATAGATTTGCTGATAAGACAGCATTTGCACTGATGCCCTCTTGCCTTACCAAGACACATTTGCCCGTCCTTGAAAATCATGCCAAGTTCTATCTAGATTTTGCTGAATATCACAAAGTATAATCTAACATGGATTGTAATGTAATATGAGCTCCACATATACTTCCAGTTTGATAGCAATGACAATCAAAACAGTTTTCAATTTGTTCTCTTCTTACTGTTATATACACCATGGAGACAATTTTGTCAAATTTACAACTTGCTTTGCTTTTCTACCCTGACCTTAACAATCTACATTAGCAAGATGAAATAATTGTCTATAGTACAAACGAGTCATCACACCTTGCTTTACATATAATCATACTGGATTAAGTTTGATGTAATGACACCTTTAACTACACATCTCCGGTTCATACAGTTAACTGACATAATAGTTTCTGAGTTGTGTTAATTGCACTTTGACACATCCACATGCAGATCATTAGACAACTTGTGTAAAAGGTTGTCTCACCAATACTTTGTAATACCTATTAATACTGTTATAATATGCTCAACTGCTCTGTGTTCGGAGTACAAAATAGTGAGAAACAAAGATAAACTGATACCAGTGCATCTCAACGTGGGATATGTGTGATTCGTTTGTTTTTTTCATGCCCTTGATATAAATGCCTTAGTTAGTTTTCTCAGTGCATGCCATTTTTCTCATTCTGCCAGGTACCGTTACTTTTGTTTAGTGAGGGTGTGCTCCCGTACTTGTTCAGAGCTGATGTTTTTTGGGCAGCCTCTGCCGCTGCATCCATCATCTGTTTTTCCTCCTGCTCAGTCTCCCGGTGGTAGAAATAGTTAAAGTTGGAGACGATCACAGGAACAGGCAAGGCGATGGTCAGGACACCAGCGATGGCGCATAGTGTGCCAACCATTTTTCCCCCCATGGTGATGGGGCACATGTCTCCATATCCCACAGTGGTCATCGTCACCACAGCCCACCAGAAACCATCAGGGATGCTAACAAACTGTGTCTGGGGCTCGTCCACTTCTGCAAAGTAGATGGCACTGGAGAATAGGATGACTCCTATAAAAAGGAAGAAGATGAGCAGCCCAAGTTCCCTCATACTTGCTTTCAAGGTCTGTCCCAAGATTTGAAGTCCCTTAGAGTGCCGCGAGAGCTTGAAAATTCTGAAAACTCGCACTAGACGGATGATTCGTAAGATTGCCAGGGACATGTTCTGACTGGAGTTAACATCTTCATCGGGGGTCGTGGCCAGCTCTGTTCCCAGGGTTACAAAATAGGGAATTATAGAGACAATGTCAATGATGTTCATAATGTTATTGAAGAAGTCACTCTTGCTGGGGCACACCACGAAACGGACACCAAGCTCAAAGCAGAACCAAATTATGCAAATAGTTTCCACAATGAAAAAAGGGTCTGTGAAATATGCCACCAGGTCTTTTGTGGCAGGATGAGGGCTGTCTTGGGTTCCGTTGATGAGTTGGGTCACACCAGTGAAAACATCATTGTCCTCCCTGAACTCTGGCAGGGTTTCCAGGCAAAAGATGAAGATGGAAATGACAATGACAAACACAGAGACGAGAGCTACTGATCTCGCTGCACTGGAACTCTCTGGGTATTCGAACAGGAGCCAGAATTGTCTATGGAGTTCGTTGGTGGGCAGAAGGACTTCTGGCTCCTTGATAAAGCCTTCATCTTCGCGAAACTGCTCCATTGCTTCATGCCCTAACTCGTAGAAAACAATTTCATTAGCAAAAACATCTAAGGGTACATTGGCTGGTCTGCGTAGTTTCCCCCCTGACTGATAGTAGTATAGAATACCATCAAAAGAGGGACGGTTCCGGTCAAAAAAGTATTCGTTTCTCATTGGGTCGAAGTAACTTATCCTTTTCATGGGGTCACCAAGCAGGGTCTCCGGGAATTGATTTAGGGTGCTGAGTTGGGTCTCAAACATCAGGCCGGAGATATTGATCACGACTTTCTCATCTTTTTCTTCCACGCAATGCTTTTCAAACATATCTTCGTTCTCGCAGCCATCCTTCGCCATCTTACTGAAGACGCTGTCAGTGGGCGACTCACTGTTGATCAGAAGCTTTAGATTGGAGATCAGACTGCCACTGCTTGAATTCCCTTTAGTTGTCAGCGTTGGGGGAGTAGAGGGGGAAAAGCCCTCTTGGCCAGCCTGGTGCCCGTGTCGGCCCCTGTGCGGTGACTGGTGTGGAGATGCCAGGCGGTTGGCCACCAGGTTCTGATCAGGGGCCTCTGAGGTGGGCGAGGTTGGGTACCCAGAGTCATTGGGGTCACCCATGTTGATGCCGACATCATCCATGTTCTCAAAATTAACAAGCGGCACCTCCATCACCTGTCCTGTTGGTGTTGGCCACAACTCTGCTTGTCAGCCGGGTTTGGGTGTGAGCGACAGTGAGGACACCACAGCCAGTGCCACGTGTCACGTGTCTCCTTCCTCCTGGTTATCATTCAGGCTGGTAAACTGTTCCTTGGGATGATTTCGGATGTATTTTGTGTCATCTAAAAAAGAAAAAGGGTTAGGTTAAATTTCACTAAATGGTGCAATAATGTTCATTTTGTTGGTAAAGACAGTTTTTGGCAGTTTATATTTGCATCAGCAGAGAACTTGCCATCTGATAATGTGCTTGTTCATTTTTTTCCTACCCTAATTTTCCCTCATGAGCTGAATGAAAACACAGATTCGGCAAGTTCAGCTCTGAAACTGCTTACAGCATGTGGTCTTTAGATGGCATTATTGGAGATCTGCAACAAGACTGCATAAGTGTGGACCTTTTTGTATGATTGAAAGCAGGAAGTCTTCATAATCATTCCTTCTCAGAGATCAGCAACTTCACCAAAACTATGACATATTTATCATTTTCTTTATTTTAATGTTTGAATTTCACCTTGTTTCACCTATCACTGTCAAAGACTGAATCCAATATGGGGTAGTCTATTAACACCACATTGACATGACGTCTAAGTGGCTGTTTATCTTTCCATTTGTCTGGTTCGGACAGATAATGATATCCTGACAAACGCTTTAAGCTTCAACCTCTGTCTCCACTTGACACCGAGGGCCCCACACACTCAGGGCGAATCTCCTGGCTCTGTTTCAACTTGCACTGCAGGCAATAGCAGGTTATCTTAACAATTTAGGATATACAATTGATTTCACTGCATTGTGCATTCAATTTATCTTTTTATGCAAAGATACAGAAGTCAAATACAACAAAAATAAGTGTATTGATTATGCTCTGTCAGGAAGCGGGACTATTGAGTACAACAGAAAGAATACTTTAAGATGGACAGCACAGAAAGGTGCTGTGTGAGTGTATAGATTAATCTATTTAGGTCCATAACCTTGCAGCTTAGTGATTTTAGCAGACACTTTAAAAGGTTTCTAAATTCTATCCAAGCAAGCATCACTCCTTAAGGTTCCTGTTTTCCAAACAGCCTTACCACTGAGCTAATTTAGCCTTTTCTCACACTGAGCTGACATTGAAAGACGCAGCAGATCAGTGACATCACTTTATGCCTTATCAGATCCAAGCATACAAGCACATGCAAATACATGCTGAGATGCCATAAAAAAGTGCAAAGCTTATGTGCAGATGTGTGCAGATGTCTGCACCACTCACCCGTGTCCCCAGCTCTGTGCCTGCAGAAGTTGCTGTGCCCCAACTACCCTCCCTGGCAGCTCCGCTCTGCTACCCTCTCCTCCTTTTACCCTCTCCCACATCCAGAGTCACAATCAAGAGATCTGAGTGTCTCCACCTCTATTAAAGCTCCCAATGGGTAATTTAATACCCTATACGAAACCAGAGATGCCAAAGGTACCCATGCACAGGAACGTACACATGCACACCCGCAAACACACACAAACACGAGCAAGCACTGATACAAACTTACTGTATTGTAAATGTGGGGGTCACCTGGCTCTGTTCTCCCTGCTCCCTCCTCTGTCAGTCGGACAGTGAGGATGTATGGGCAGCCTTATGATAGGATATTTACTCTGCAGGAGCCAATCGCTGTTTGACGCGGCAAGGGGAGAGTGGGACCCTCTCTTTCCTCCTTTCTTGCAGAGTAAGCACCAACATGCAGGATCATCCAATCCAACCTCACCTTGGGGATTATACTGTATTCTTTCTCCGTTACAATACCTGTCACATCCATCAAAACCTGCAGGGGAGCACATCTGCCCAGGGGCTATTGCTTTGGCTTGTTTACATCTTTAGTAAAACATGCTGATCTTGACTGTTATTTGATCCGACACATTGTTACTCTGCGAGGCGAAATTACACTTGTGCTGACATTTTCAACTGTCCCAAATGCCAAATAGTTTTGCAAATGTTTTTTACCCCCATTGCATAAACTCAAAAATGCATGGTGGGAAAGCTTAAAACAAGGCTGCCTTTCTTAGCTCCTGAGAAGTTGACATTTTGCAGATACAAGGTTTTCATTCGACAGTGACAATGTGCTAGTTCCACTTAGGAAATACAAGAAGAATCAGGCAGGACACTAGAATCCATTGTATTGACAAATCCTTGAATTTTTCACAGAGGTTATTTATTCTGGGCACACGCTTCCCCTGGAGGTGTTAAGTAAAGATTTGTAATAGAGAGAAAAACAGTCCCTTTCCAAGAGAATCTTAGGGATATGTTTTGCCAAGTGTTTTTGATTCAAGCTGTCCCTGCCAACTCAAGCACATCTGCACATTCTGGCAATCGGGGATTTGTCAAATTAACAAAAATGGCTCTGTGGCTGCAAAGCAAAGTCACAAGCCAGAGAAAAAGGTCATTTGATTTACAGTAGGGCTCCTCCGTTTCTTAGCTCTGCCGGCTCGAGGAGCAAAAACTTCCAATCAAAGTGAATCTTGCACTTTTTGAGAAGGACGGCCAAATTGGCAACACTGGCCGAATATTGTGTTTCATGAGAGGGAACCGATTGTCTAAAGTAAGAATTCATTCCCTCATCTCACTCTCACTCTCACTCTGCTGCAGCCAGGAGTTGGCTGTCTCCCGGTCCCCTGTAACATTGCGGCGTGAGCAGCACCACTGCAGACAACGGGCGCATGGCTTCAAGGTCACAGAGGCTGTTTTAAGACTTTACAGTTCCATGCTTTCATATGCATCATCCCAGCTGGAAATCTTATTATGTATCCTCATGAGAACACATGCACAATGCACCGACACATAAGCATGCATGTAAATATTCACACACATGCAGGCACACGTGCATGTGTGCACAGGGACACACACACACAAACACTGCTGCTGATTCATTATCCCCCCCCC
>OMLF01005447.1:1336-20428 GCA_900302615.1 Holocentrus rufus | reverse complement strand
CTCATCTCCAGATAACTTACATTAAAAAAATACTTGATATTATCTAGTTCATGAACATATAGATGTCAAAGTAAGTAGGGAAACTATTTTACAAATTAAAAAAACGGGGTGAATTAAGTGGTTTGAGTGGGTTTAGCCTTCATCCCTACCCATCTGTAGGTATGATTTTTCTTTATGATCTACATAAATTAAAATTGCTTTGTATGTTTCTATTCAGTGAGGCTAAGTTTCCAAAGGTGAGTGACACCCAATCAAATACACCTCTCCAGTTGACCTCCAATAAAATGAATGTAAGCTCAAAAAAAAAAATAAGGCAACGCACAAAGGGAACCAGTTCACATCACATTTTATGTAAAAGAAAAATACTACATACTTTGAATATGTCAATTATGAATATTTTCCTAAACATTGTTGGACACAAGGCTAGTGACTATAAACTACATCTTGAAACCAAACTATCAGAGTTGCAGCTGCATAACTGCAATCACTCTTCAATCACCCCAAATGCAAACCTTTTGCTTTATTTGGCCAAATATATAAGGATACTATATAACAGTATTATATTTTAATGCATTTGGATCGGCACATTAAAAGCTCCATTCTGTGGAAACCCACATACTCATCAAGATCACTGATCCCGTCATAATGATTAAATATTTTTTATCAGTGTGAATGCTAACATTGAGCTATGAACGGTATCAGGACACTGGTACAGGCAGGGAGTGCTGTTGGCTTAGTTTACTTATGTATACATTTTGCTCACAACAAATCCCTCGTCGCAAAAACAGAATATCCAAAGAATCAACCACATTAATTTTGAAAAAATGCCCACTCATTAAAAAAAAAAAAAAATTAAGACCTGTGGAAAGTTATGTTTTGTCTCTATGTTCCTTGGTGATGAGCCAAAAAGTAAGTTTGCTGTTAAGTTCGGCTTGAGTTTAAGTGGGAATGAGTGGTTATTAAAGAGCAACTGAGTGTCCATCATTTTCTGCTCCCCACTGCTGCCGACTTCCGTCCAAGCTCCCTGGCTCTCTCAGTGGCACATTCTACGGCACTCATAGTTGCCGCCCTCACGCCGCCCTGCTCTAGGCTGTGAAGCCCGTAGATGGTCGTCCCTCCAGGGGTGCACACATCCGAGCGAAGCTGAGCTGGATGCTTCCCTGAGTCACGTAACAATCGCCCAGCACCCTGCGGCAGAAGACAAGGAAAAGGAAAGTAAATCAGTGAGGGCAGGTTCAAGTGTTGTATCTTTATGCTGCAAATGTTCAGGGTAATGAATTACTTTTTGTGATGCTAAATACATCTGATGTTGCTACATTGAACCATACAAACTGTAAAACTGACCAGAACAGTCTGAGATGCAATGCTGTGGGCAAGAGCGCTCGGCATTCCCATTTTAACAGCCCCTTCTGCCAGGGCTTCAGCGAACAGATACACCTGCAGAGTGAACAACATGCAGAGACATGAGAATTTATGGTGTGACAAGTAAGCAGTCCCATGTGTTTGAAGAGCAAGTGACATATATAGTACAAACAGATGTTTCTGCTGGATCTCTGCTCTAATTAGCTCACTCATTTCTACTATAAAAATGTGAATATTATTTGTATTAATATTACAGACCAACATAATATGTGCCAGAGACGTGTTGATGCTGTTGTTGCTATTCCTTGCTCACTGATAGGTTGATAAAACTTAGGTACCCAATCAGGTTTTTTCTTGTAAACACACTTGGTTCAGTTTACATTGAAAATTTCTCACCACATCATGTTGTGTAGGTCCTTGAGGCCTAATAAACATGTTATTGCATTGGTGTGTGTCACATGTTGCCCCTGTGTTCATGATGTAGTGGAGGAACATGTAAAAAAAACAGTTTCCTAGTGTACAGAATAGTGCCAGTAGTGCTCACAAACTTCTTTGTGTGCCTGAAATGTGCCTTTAAATAAATCTAAGATAAATTTAAAGCATTTATTGAAATTCGATATAATTTGATTTGTCAGAACCACTGGTTTCTCTTATTTCTGTCATTTCGATTTAAAAGTTACGTTTGCCTCAATCATAAATTACATTAAAAGTAACAAGGTTACAAGGACATCCTACAAAACAAAAAAGGTCTTCTCTCCATCTAATTGTCTTAACACTCACAAAGGCAACCCCACTGCCACTCAGTCCTGTGTGGATGTCAATCCAAGCCTCAGGTCCCTCCTCCACCAAACCACAACGATGCAACAAGGAGCGAAGCAGAGCTCCATCCTCAGGCTTTGCATGGGATCCCCTTGAGAACAAGAGAGCTCCTTCTTGAACCAAACATGGAAGGTTGGGCATCAGCCTGAGGACCGCTGAATTCAATGGCAGAAGCTTGTAATTGAAAGAGGGGAAACAAAAACAAGATTACTCACCCATTAGTTAAAAGGTGACTTATGAACCACAACATGTGGGCAGAGGGACTCACCTCCTCTAATGTTGCCAATGTTACACCAGCTGCGACAGACACAATGATGTGTTTCTGTGTGATGTGCGGCGAGATCTCATTGAGAACAAGTTCAACCAGATGAGGTTTGACTGCCACAAAGATCACATCTGAACTACAAACCAACTCTAGGTTTGAGTGAGTGACTGCAATCCCCAACTCCTAAGAAACAATTAGAAGAGATGTTATCAATAGCATGTGCCCTCATGCTCACACACCACGGACACAAACCCTAACAGATCATCTTGCTTTGGGATATAAAGTGGATGTTAGAAAATTTGAGAAGAGGAAAAACATACCTGAAAGCGCCCCAGGTTCCTGGACGATGGTGCACTCACTTTCATATTTGTGGGAAGAACATCTCCTATGATGGAAACATAAGAATGTAAACTCTCCTCAGTTATATCTCTGCTCTACTTCACTCCTCTGTCTTAACTCACCAGACAAGACGCCCTTTGCTATCCCATACGCCATGTTCCCTGCACCAATAAAGCCAATCTTCAGCTGTGATTCCATCTCAGGGTCTGTTTTTATCTGCAAGATGAGCAGGGAGAGAGGTAAGAGGAATCATTAACATGCTATAAATTAAATATTACAGTCATCTAAAACTATTTGCATCTGAACAATCCAGAGTGAATGTGAGGAAGAGGATGACAGTTTTGACAACAGATGAAAGAAATCATGGAATCAAATTAGAATTATGGTTTTATGACAAACTAGACCGAATCCACGGTGTCACCCCTACAATCAAATCCAAATTGAGACTGGCATTGTCTGGGCAGGGCTGAGGCCAGTGCAGGATAGATGCTTCTCCATCCGAGTCTTCTGTCACTTCATCATTCCTATCAGAGTGGAGCACAGTTCCGACTAGGGGACGTCTCGATTCCATGATTGCAATCATTGTTTTTTCATAACGCCACCAACCCTGTATTTTGATAGGGGTGTTGGACTGGGGTTGTCTCTTGCACTTGTAATATGCACTTTTGAGAACTTTCCAGCGAATCTTTAATTGATCCACTGATCTGTGGTAGCCGGCCGCTGTCATTCTTCTATGTGCCACCTTGAAGACTTTGTTGTTCCTAACTTTCCTTCCATCTAGACATTTCTTCATGTCGAGCTCCTTGAGGATTTCCAGAAATAACTCCGTCTCCCTCACGTCCCAGTTCTGTTTCTTAATATTTGTCTCGTCCATAGTTGTAGTAGAGCAGCTAAGTTAGCTCGATGGCTAGCAAGCGCAGCAGCAAAATGTGTTCAGGCGGCTAGCTTGCTAGTTAGGCACTAGCATGTCTGAGATGTGGCAGAAGCAGAGCTGCGGAGTTGCTAGCGTTAACCTTGGCTTTATTCGCCCCCCTGGTCGTCCAAATAGTGTCGATGAAGTGACAATGGCCTCTGTTTACACCTTTATTGCTAAACCTAGCGCTGCTGCTGCATCTAGCTAACGTTAGCTGGAAAATAATCCAAGGAGAGATTATAGAAATACAATGCACGTGTTGCTTGTTGACTGGGCAACCATAAAGTAACCCAGAGTGAAATAAACACGATAGATGTCAGACGATAGAATGTATAAAATGTAAATCCTTAGCGTTGCTAATGTGTTGTCTATTCACCTGATACATTTCAGATTTGTCCGAAGTTTTGAACAGATCAGACTGTAGGTTAATTTCAAGTGTCTGCTGGTCTGTCAGACTGGATGCGCTGACACATCCACAAACCAGCTGGTCAGCCGTGAACCATTGCTCGGATTGATTTGTACTTACTGCTGCACCAGGTAGGCGGCGTCCTTCGGCACCTGCAGTACTTCAACGACCAACTTTACAAACTCGCTTCCCGTTTCAGCCGTGATGATAAATCGAGCACAACCCCTACCCGCCTCCAAAACTGTAAGTAATTCCATTGGTTGCATCCCTGTCGTATCAATGGATTGGGCGGAGAAGTTCGGAATAAGAAAAATTTAGCTGTCATTTTAAACAGCTGTGCATGTGAGAGTCGGGTATCAGCACTTTCTGCGTACCATCGGCTGCCCTTCATAACTGGGAATGAAAAAGGTAAAAGAAAAAAATTATATATATTTATAATTTTGCATTGCACGCGTCATCTGACAGCCTGTGTAGGCATTTTCATTCGTTTTAACGTTTTATTTGCACAAATAGCTGTGAGGCTATAGCGTTAGGAAAATTGTTAGTGATGTTAGAGGAATGCGTTTTCTCGCATCCCATTTTTAAATTCCGTTCTGCAGCTGGTTTTGAGTCTTTATAAAGTAAACAAAATAGATTTCTAATTAACGGTTTATTGAATTTTCGTGCATATACTGTCCCTTAGTGGTCTGTGTATGTAAGGCGCGTCTTGCTTGGTGCAGACATGCCTGGGCAAAGCCTCATCGGGGTCTCCGCTCAAGTCTCAGTTTATACACTGGTGTCGCTATCCTGAGACATTTTAGGTATCTTTCACTTTCTCCTGCAAGGTATGGCTTATTATGATATTTATTTATTTGATAGCCTACAATTGGTTTGCTAATTGTTTGTTTTATGCAATTTTCTTCTCGCAGTTTTTGATGGCCCGTCTCCTCGTCCATCACCTGCCTTTGTTGCTGATCAGCATGCTAGCCTTCCAGTGCTCTGCAGTCAGTGGTCTATTTGACTGGCTGAAGGGAACACAGGCCCCTGCAGCAGCGCCAAAACCTCCAGCCCCAGGACCACCTGCAAGAGATGCACCTCCATTTGAGATGACTATTGCTGATGAGAAGTTCTTGGCTGAGGCAAAGCAGATGGAACTCAGCCCCTTGGACAGCTGCCATTACAGGGTAAATTTTTTTAATGGATTGGGTCTTGTCTTTCAGGATGGAGAGCCTTTTAAGGGGAAAAACGATGCATCCTCATAACCTACTCTGTCCTAGGTGGTTGTTCAACTGAAGTCAACCTGTGCGAGCCTTTCAGAAGAGCAGCTTGCCAAACTAGGAGTGGCCCTATTCAACTGCCAGGCACAGGTTGAGGGGCGCAGGACCTTCCATTGCACAGAGGAAATGGTAAGTTCAGGTTTTTAGAAAATTAAAAAAAGCAACAATGAACAGAGTGGTTACACACAAAAAGAGGGGAGATAAATATCAAGATATGAGTGCTCTTAGAACCATTTATTCATGAGTTTGGACTACTGTAATCTTAAAAAAATATATACGTGTATGTGTGTGCAGCCACTGTTTTGGTTTTAGGAGAGCTACACACTGTCAGATTTTCCCTAATGGGTTCACTTTTGTCTACACATTTTGGAACCTTGCCCCTCCAGTTTAACAACCCTCTTACGTTAAACCTGTCACTTTGACATTTCAGACGATAAAACAGTGCACAGAAGACATGGACTCAGACACATGGAATGCATACCACATAGTGAGTAACCGAGCGCGCTCTGTGTGCTATGCGACTCGCCAGCAGCACTTCAGGCGCAGGGCAGAGCTCACAGTCAATGCTCTAATCTCCACAGCCACCAGCCAACTAGATGCCATGAAAGACTTGAAGGTAAAAGTTCCAGTTTTGCCTCTTTCAGCTTCAGGGCACCAGCATGCTGTAGGGGTCAGATCCTGTCCCTGTTCATCAAGTGGTCTTAATGATGCTTTTTTTTATAGGAGGGCCAGTTGGAACTGAGGGAGCTAACTGCAGCCTCTTTGGACAAGCTACTTAAGGGTCACAGTGCTTTGCAAGCCCAACAGGGGAAACTGTGGGAGGGTCAGGAACAAATGGAGCACTCTCTGACAGCCAACCTGGAGCGCCTGGGCCAGGAAAAGGCCCTCATCGCCTCTGGACAGGAACTGGTGGCTCAGCTCATTCAGGGCATTACAAAAAGAATGGGTGAGAACTTGCATGGTTTGATGTATTTTGCTCAATATTGCACTTCAAAATATTCCCTTTTATTAATATCTCCTCATTTTAGTGCCATTATTTATAATTGAGCTGTATCTATAAGAAGCATCACTGTACCAAAACAGATGCTTGTGTTTTGTGCTGTGCACAGCTGTGGTTGCATTCTTGGAATTTTACATGCGCTGTCAGTATTACCTTGAATATCCTAATTGGATTGCCACAATTACGTGTAAGATAAAAATGTCTGTTTCTGTCATACTCTAGAGAACGTGAGTGAGCATTTGAAGAGCCAAGGGACAGAGGTGCAGGACAGTCACAAGGCCATTATTGAAGACCTTGCAGATGTCAGAGACCGAGCACAGGACATCTACCAAAAAATTGGTAACCAAATTAGTGGATCATAAATCTAAATTTGTTACAACTGAACATTTAGTTCATATCAGTCTTTTCTTTTTCTGCTCTTTTTACTCCTGATGCCTGTGGTTGCTTCAGACCATAGCATGCTGGGATTTCTCCAATACCAGGACCAGACAGCACAGTACTATTCTGACCTAATGAGCAAACTGGAACGCATGAATGGCACCCTTGGAGTCATGCTGCACTACCTTGATAACATGCAGAGCCGTATAGAAGAAAGACTTCACATGATCCAGGGCTACCTTGGCTGGGCAGGTGAGACTCAGACCAGTGTATTTTTAACAGACTTGGAAGACCTGGCATTAGCTGTTCTTTGTTGTACATTTGACTGTGCAGGACAAAGGCATTATGGGATTTTTTTTGAATTTCAAGCCAATTGTGCATTTAACTGTACATAATTACCCCACAGTACCAGGATAATTATTTGACACTTAATTAGAGGAGTATTATGATAAATCAGTCTAATAGTCAGTGACATGCTCCAGTGCCATTGAACACTTGAATGTGATCAAGGCAGCCTGGAATAGGGCCAGTATTTATCATTGCAGTATGGATTTCTGACAGTTTTTCTTGTTGTTCTGTGATAACAGGTATGAGCCTGTCAGCCATGTGGACATGTATCGCACATGCAGGCTACTTCCTGCTGTGTGCAGTCCTGCTGATGTTCCTGCGCTGTCCAGTTTTCTCCCGGGCCATGTTGCTGCTCACTGTGCCGCTGAATGCAGTGGCTGAGGTCAACCAGCAGCCTGCACTGGACCTCACAGGCCTCAGCCTGTTGCTGCTCATTGTCTGTCTGGGTACGGACTTGAAAATGCTTACAGGAGTACAATGTATCATGCATGATCATCTGTCCTTTTGTCATAAGATTATTTTGTCATTTATCTTTGTAATGTGTGTACAGGGCATTGGTTTGTGAGCCAGCTGTTGTGGGCATGCTCCCAGATCAGAGGAAAGCCAGCCAGCCTGCCCCCACTGGCCCCGTCCAAAATTGTGGAACCGGAGAAGCAGCATGTGCCATACTGCCAAAAAGGTCTGTCCTCATCTACACCACAGAGGTGAGTTTGCAACTGGGTCAGCAGGGCTGGAGAGAACGTCAGGGATTGTGGAACTGAATAGTGGTTGAAAACCACTTGCTGGTTTATTTGATGCAGCCCGTGTCCTGTTCTTTATTTTCAGAAATGAAATGGATGACTTCACGGAGCAAGAAGATCTGCTGAATCATGACAGCTTCCTATCTGGTGTGGAATGCATATCGTTAATAATGAAAGATTACAGAAATTCTTTCCAATGCCGAAGCAGTGCATTTCTGATAGAAGCGAGGTTTCCCTAAATTTCATGACTTATCTCTCTGTGTTTTCATATTTATGTATACAGGTGACCCAGGCATATCAGCACTGTCTCCCCCCTACAGCTACCCTGTGCCAGAGGACAGGTTTAAACCAATAATGCACACACCCAATCAGTCAACTCCCAGGCAAATTAGACAGCCAAGACTTTCAGCGGTGAGCACATCAGAGAAAATCCATCCAATTGACACTTAATGTATCTGTTTTCAGTAGCTCATGAGCAACACTTTTGTATTACCACTAATTTAATATGGTTTGACTTTATTTAGGCTGTTATTGATGACATCCCTCTGAGGAACCTGGGAGGTGTTTTTGATGCAGTGAATGACTCACGAAGTGCCAGTCCCAACCTGTCACTAGCCAGCAACAGGTCAGTAACTTTACTCACAAGCAGTTTTCTCTGATGTGAAGCAAGTTAAACCGTACGTTTTCCACGGTTTAATCAAATGCACAATTTTTTTTCTAATTCCTCCTTTTTCTGTCTCTCCCATGTCTTTTTCATTGCAGTTCTCTGTCAGGCCGTCAGTTGTGCAGTGGTATCACAAAGACAGGAAAGGCTTGTAAGAAGAGAGCCGTGCTGGGACAGGAGTACTGTCGAGTCCACGAAGGGGGATACACCTCCTATATCAACACCTGAAACTTTTCCTCAGTTAATTATGTGTCTGTGTACTAAATTTTGCAGATTTTGTTTTATGATAAAGTAGGGACACTACACTTTGAGTTATTTTATATAGATTTGTTTTTTAAGCAACATTTTTAAGTTCATAATAAATTATTTTTCACCATGTATGAATCTGTGCATATAGATAGAAACAAGCAGTGGTCGTCTGCAAGAGTGCTAATTCATTCACTAATTTTCTTTCTGGATTTTACCTACCTGTGAAGTCGTGTAAAATTCTCCACTCTTAATTAGAAAACCTTATATACCTCAGCCTGTGACATGTCCTTGAAGAGCTGATTTTAAGTCAAGACACAAAGACATAGTACAAAAATGTTTTATTTTGTCCGGGACTAATACTGAGCCCACTTCATAAAATAAATATTCCTAACCACCAATAAACAGCAGCATAGAGCATAACCAAGAGAAACCAATCATGTTCAGTCAATAAAGTAAATTTAGTTAACAATACCCAGACTATTAAGACTTCATATCCACACCCTTCAGGAATTGTCATTCAGACTAGTGAAACATTGAATTGCTGAAATACATGTTTAAATACTGGATGGAAGATTATTTGAATTACATAATGTGCCCGCATCTCAATTATGAGACTTCACCAGCTGATTTACAAATGAACTGTGTAACTAACATTAGAAAACAAACAAACCTGGAACTTGCACATAATGAATAATGACACATGATGCTCGTTATGCCTGCACTGTTACATTGTTCAGACAGCTGATGCTGGGATAAGATGTATTGTCCTGATAAGAAATATTACCATTGGTGCAGATTAAACTGACATCACACTGATGTGACATTCAGCCACACACAAACTGTAGGCAAGTCTGACAAAGTATGGTCTGCTTGGTGTTTCAGAAAGGTTTGTGGCAGTGTGAGCTGGACATACTGTACTGTCCAGCTCACACCGTTCACACACTTAAGTGCATAGACATGAATGACACAATCATAATCACAGTGACAGACTTCATTTACAGTAAACAGTGCTCTGCCTGGGTGAATCAGCCACCTTCAATTCCTTCACCAGTCACTACCTCCACCAACACCTCTGTCTATTCTTGCTCCTCACGGAGCATACAGAGGATTCACTAAGACTTTGCCAACGTCTTTAGCAGACTTTTCACTTGCGAGCTGTGTCATAGTTGGCAACAAACCAATCACAGGTGTTCTTCAAAGCTGTAAATAAGAAAAAGAAGAATTAGTAATGTCATGCAGCCGATGTAATCAACACTTGGTCTCATTTTTAAGTATTTACATTTCACACAACTAACATCCACACATACAGACAGATCTGAATGAGCCAACTGCACCTTTGTTAAAGGGTGTGAAGTTGAAGTTTGGCAGGTAGTGGAGCAGCTTTGTGTTGCTGGCTGTCTTCTTGAACTGGCCGTCTGCTTTACTGGTGTCAAACTGGAGGTCAAAGGTCAAGGAAATCACATGGAGCCAAAGAGATACCTGGCAGTACTGTAACTAAGAACTACAAGCAGCTGAGTTGTGTGACTGTGAGTTGTTTCTCTAGAGGTTAAAAACATGGTTGTCACTGCAGGTTAAAAAAGGAAAATGGAACACAACTGACCTGATCTTTGCCTGTAAAAGTAACCTGCAGTTATTAAATCCATTAACTCAATAAAAAGGATACCACCACTTCCCCTTTGAAGCCAAGCGCTTTCACAACTGCGTCTGCTGCTTCTTTGATGGACACTTCATCTTCTTCCCCAACTAGGAACATTGAGAAGAAGAGTAATGAATTTAGTCACTACATGTAACTCTGACTTACAAACAATTCACTGTGGTGTGTATGTATGAGAACTCACCAGAGAGTATGATTGGATCCACTTCATTATACTCCCTCAGAACCCACAGGAAGAGGCGAGCCAGGTCCAAAGAGTAAATGAACTGCCTTCTGGGTGTGCCGGAACCCCATACAACTAAAGGCTTCCCCTCCTCTGACCAGCAAAACAATACAGGCAAGTACACACACACACACAAAGAAAAAAATGGTTTAAATGAATGTCTCCCTACTGCTGTGCAATCCATTTAACTACTTTATCAATGTTTACTTACCTTGTTTACATTAGCAACTTATAGTTTGACAGTCCAAATTTTTACCTGGAGTCCTCTATACATCTTCATACATGCAACCATACTCAATCATCTAAATACACACTTACAGCATGGAACATTACCAACTCCAGTTAATAACTACGATTGTCAAGCCCTGCGATGCTAATGTGAACAGGGCCAAAGAGAATCAGTGGGACTTACTTTGAGCAATGTAAACTTTGTGTATGAGGCCTGGCAGCACATGGCCATCCTCAATGCTGAAGTTGTCATGGGGACCGAACACATTAGTGGGAATCACGGCTGTGTAGCAGCGCCCATGCTGCTGGAAATATGCCCTGCAAATCATTCACACAGTTTAACATAAAAATCCTATGCATGCATTAGAGTTTATACAGAGATCGGATAAGAGAGAGATAAATAACCAATAACTGAGTGGATTTGAATACCTGTTGTGAACATCAATCATTCTCTTTGCGTAGGCATAGCCAAAGTTAGACTCATGAGGTGGACCATTATGGATCTGTTGCAAAGAGATGATAGAGCACTATAAAACAGACACAGTCCAGCAAACAGCATAGTGCAACATGAATGCATGGGACTCTTACCATGGTCTCATCGATGGGGTAGGTGGTCTTATCAGGGAAGATGCAGGTGGACAGGCAGGATACCACCTTGACCACACCCGCTTCATGTGCTGCCTGCAGCACGTTATCGTTGATATAGACATTGTTTCTCTGAAAGGAGAGACACATGATGTGTGTAAATTTCTGTTAGAATACCAGATAAAGACAACACTCTATTTCATCACAGAGTCTTCCAACACATCTCCAGTAAAGAAGCTTGACAACCATTTCAATGGTCTGCTAGACCAGAGGCAGCAATAATGGAATCAAATTAATTTCTCCATGTGTGATTTCTTCATACCCAGAAGTCCAGGTTGACCCTCATGTTCTTGAACAGTCCTCCCACCATAGCGGCTAGGTGGATAACATGGGTGGGTCGATGCTTCTGAAACACCGCTCGTGTTTCCTCCATGTTCCTAAACAGGGGCCACACACATACCATGAGGAAGTTACAAAAACAGCCTGATTTGTGTGTGTCCATTTTTTTATTATCTCCACCAGGAGATCATGCATTTGGTGGCATGTGTCCGTCTGTCTGTCTCCCCGAGGTTAATCTCGTAATCTGCTGGGCCTATCAACCTAAAATTTGTTTGTGCATAGTTATGACTGTATGAGGAAGAACCTCTTGTGGTTGCAGTGATTCAAAACCTTTGAATAATGTTTGTTCTCCCTATTTCTGCTCCCTCATACCATTCATTGTCTAGCTCACTCGACCATTGCTCTCTTTGCCTGATACTGGGCCTATCAGCCTAATAGGGTATTTTTATATCCGATTGTGACCATATTCGCTTCAGTCACGGATGAAAAAATCCATAATGTGCATTGTGATTCCTGAGCGAGTTTATAAAACACATGACTGATGAAGAAAGTCAACAGAAAACAGAGCAGACACACAGGAGAACGCTGTAAAAAGTATCAGAGGCCGATTGTAGAGGCTGTGTCTAAATATATTATGAAAATACCGTATTAGTAATCCTCACAAAATCATTGTATAGTGTAGTACAAGCCCTTAGGAAAATGAGTTCTCACATGAGGTTGGCATCCTTAGAGGAGAGGAATGTCCATTCTTCTCCCTCCCTAGCAGCACCTTCTTGTTTGACCACATGCTGTATGGCTCTACCCACCAAGCCAGATCCTCCTGTCACCAACACCCTCATTGGACCTGAGTGATCCCCCAAACAATCCATCTAGACACACACACACACACACAGTTTGTTCTCACAGGCTTGAAGTGTTACATGATACTAACAGCGTGCACAGGTGGGTGTACCAGATTTTCACCTAGCTCTACACAAACAGCATTGATGGTTCATAAATGCCACGTCATCAAGCAGTTCATGGTCCAAAGACATATAACCAGCAGAACAATTATAGACAAAGTGACTAACGTTAATTTACTCCTCTAGGTGACGAGAATTGAGGTTAGCTACAAAGCTAGCTGAGTCAAATCAAGACTATGAACTCTCAGATTTAACGCAAACTATTTTATGTTGCTTGATAACGTAAGTTAGCCCAACACTGTATGCAAATCATTTGCTGTTATATACTCGCGTAAACGCACAAGACAAACACCCAAAGGCAGCTTGACAGTTGTTACGTGCGTTTAACTGCCCAAAGCAGGCGACTCCTGTAGCAGTATCTATGGTCCAGCCAAGACAGCCAGGCTAGCTAACGTTAACTTACATTAGCTAAAGTTGACGTTAGCTGTACCTAATTAGTTTCTAATGACAGTTAGTACAAATATACTATTGCTGTACATTTTTCTACAAATGTGACACTGTTGCCGTCATACTATGCTAACTTTGGGCAAAGAAAGTATGTAAATAGTAGTTTCTCACCACCAAGTTGTCAACTGCAGAGCAGACTTACAGTAGGGACTAGAACCGATGTCTGTGTCAAGTTATATACAATGAAAATAAAAGGACTTCCGGTCACAACCTTCAAAATAAACTCATTTTGATTTGGCGTTTCATTTTCTGACAAACACAAAAAATTAATCTGCGCTATTATCCCATTTCTCCCTAAAGGATGAAGTGAGAAGGCTTAAATGACATTGAACTTTGTTTCTTTTTTACTCTACTTCGGTGATACCACTGAGTGTTTTGGTACTATTCCAATTAGACTATAGGATTCAACCAGACATTGCCATTGAGTTTTTTTATGAGCATAACAACTTCAGTGATCGACCAATAATTTTCAAAGTAAAAGCCGCCATATATTACGCTATCACCTACAGACCATGAGAGCGGGGCAGCGAACACAAGCGGTAATAAACGAACCTGCAGCCTCGGAGCCGCAGTGAGAGGCACCTGCATTGAGCGACCCTTTTCCACATTAAAACATGGATCTATTTGTCAGGGAAGGAGGTTAAGGTTAGGATTATGGTTACGGTTAGCTGGCTTCGGAATGGGCATAGGCATAGCCATATACTTATTCATCACGGAAAAACAAAGGTCCTCTCTGCTGGTGCCTCGCTGCACCTCCAAGCCTGCAGCTATTTCTCCCAGAAAGCTTCAAGAAGCAATATTGCAGGCCAAGCAGTCAACCTCTTGAGACAAACGCTCTGCGTTTTAAAAATGTAATTGTCAATAATCACTGCCACCTACTGGAAAGAAAGAATGATACAACTAAAGGCAGATTTAACCAGTAGAGTGCAGATATCCACCAGGCATGTGTGGGGACACAGTGTATATAAAGTAGATAGTTGGTATTGCTTTGTGCCATAACTTGTTACAGAGAGGGTGAGAGGGGTTTTCCATGATGGCCTTGATCTTGTCCCTTGTCCAAAGACCCAAGAGGATTAGAGAAATTAGTCCGCTGACCTATGAAACAGTGACAGCTGTTTTATACTTCATTTTTTACAGCTGTGAAGCATCAGGTTAACCTATTTTAACTGCTACTTATTGACGTTGTGTTGTTCTACCATGTGTCTGCTCTGTGCTCTGCTGATTTTTTCATCAGCAGTGTGCTTTATAAACTCGCCCAGAAAACACAACATATGTCCTGGATTTTTTTCACCTGTGATTAGAGCAAACAAGGCCACAATAGGATTTAAAAAATGGCCTAATTGGTTGATAAGCCTAGTAGTCGAGCGATGGTCAAGCGAGCTAGATAATGAATGGAGTGAGGGAGTAGAACTAGCAAGAACAAGTGTTTATCAAAGTTTTTGAATCACTGCAACCACAAGAGGTTTTTCCTCATGTTGTCATAACTATGCACAATATTTTTTTAGGCTGATAGGCCCAGTAGATTGAGAGATTAGCCGTGGACAGACACACTGACGGCCATGCATATACGCAACTAAATGCGTAGTCTCTTGGCTGAGATAACAACTGAACACACAGGCTGATGTTCTCACCCCACCCAGTTTGTGCCACCTTTGGTTTACTGAGCTGGATCCTCCTCAGGCTGCCCACATGAACAGATCAAATATGAAAATTTACTGCAACTAACCTCACCATTGCACCATGTAAGGAGCCAAACTAGAGAAAAGGAGGTTTTGTAATCAGATTTGTTTGTGTACTGATTAATTTCTTACTGTTCAACAAATGTTATTCCTCATTTATGAACTTGTGGCTAACAGATCCACATTCATGAAGGAACTGTTGCCTAGGACTTGCACTGGACACTGCTGCTGTGTGACATTATGTCACCATGCAGTTGAATGCCTGCCTGCAACTGAGAACAATTCCTTTTGTTTTTCCTGGAATGCTGATTCAGAGAATTTTATTTGCATTGGCTTCAGCTCAGAGTTTGAGTTCTGTATGGTCTAAATTCTTTTTTCCAAAACAAAGGCTACTGCAATATTAGACACACTAGATTAAAACAAGTTATTGAAAAAATTTAAATATCTGGCATTATCAGTGCAATGTTATATAAATACACATAAGTGGAGTACATAATTACTTTTTGTTGAGTATTTCAACATTTAAATTTTACCAAAGTGTGAGTACACCATGAAAATATTTCAAGGAATGTGATGTTCTGTGCATCCACTTACTGCGCAACCAGAACTTCTCTAATTAAATTTCTTTAAGGATAAAAACACCCAGAGGTTCCAGCTGGTGGTCTGCACTTCAGCCCCATAGTCACTGTAAACGTTTCTGTTATTTTATATTTTAGTCAAAGCATTATATCCCTAACATGGAACTCAGTGTATTGTCGATAGTAAGCCAAAAGGCCATTAAAATGACAGGAAAGAAAAGTCCACATTATAGACATTCATTATTGTATTAATTTGAGAAAATAATAAAACAAAAATACATTAATTTATTTGCAAAAATACGGTTACAACATATAGCATGATGAACAAAGCACTTCGTTCATAAAGTGAATTTCCAATCATTTTTCTCATGTGAATTCAACCTAGTCCTCCTTGTGCTGTTTTCTCTACTCAGGAGAAGAGAATCTGCCAAAGAAGAGAATGGACTTGGTCTTGTTGTGCCTAATGAAGAAGAGGAAAGGGTGATCTGCTGTGAAGTGTTCCTCTCTCATCATACAAAAGGCTGCCATGCCGGCTGTGGCTGCAGCAGCCTCTGTCCCCTCCTCGTTCACCTCCACAAAGGCCTTGTGGGCCACCGTAGACAGGAAGAGGCCGCCCTCGCCATTCATTCCAGAGAGGTCGGCTTTTGCCCCGCAGAACACATCGGACATGCCCAGTTTAGCCAGGGGCTCGTTCAGCTCGTACTGCTCCTCCAGCTTGAACTTGGGAAGGTGAACGAAGACGTCTGAGTGGATGTCCATGTTCTCCCTGTTGGTCCATTCATCCAGCTTCTCCTGGGTTAGCTCATTTTCCAGCTAGAATCACACACACACACACACACACACGTTTCATTGCATTTCCCAACCACATATTTACTAACTAAACAGAGTTATCATAAAGTATCAGCTTTGTGTGTGCCGATGAAATACTACAGTAAAATTCTTTGGTAGTGAGTCAGTTGTGTTTCATTTGCTTCGTGTTTAGCAAGCAGATGTACGAATTGTAAATGTAGAGTTGTTATCCATTAATCATCAGAGGATGGCTGTTGTTGGATTGTGTACCCTGTGCAGAGGGTCACAGTCATCGGTGGACTCTTCAGGCAGCAGGATGAACATGCTGAGCTCGTCCTCCATGTAGGGCAGCTCCAGGATCTGCAGGCTGTATTCAGGGATGTAGTTGAAGGGAAACTTCTTCATCTGGTACATCATCTGAACTGGCCTGGTCTCATTCTGACACACAAGAAACACAGACACTCAGGAGATCTGGCCATGTTAGAGCTTATTTTCTATATTACAATGGACCACTGAATTAAACTGTATCATGAGTAGGAATGTGTCGATTGTGTATGGCAATCACATAGTTCATACTCATCAATAATTGTCCAATCTTCATGTTCATTTTTTTCACCTGGTTGAGTTTAAAGGGCATCTCTTTGGTGTTTTCCTTATTGAATTGGTTCATCCAGTTTCCTTTGAAATAGATGGCATTGACCAGAGCCAATCTTGTCATTGGACTGACAGTACCTGGCCTCAGTAGATCTATGATTTTATCTGAAAGTAAACACACAAACTGACCACTGAACACTTATCAACAAAGACTGCAGAACACTTTCTTGTTTTGTTTTGGAGTATGCATCATAGGAATAAACGTGTCTGGGTTGCTGAATATTCTTACTCTCTGTCTGCTGCTCCACCCAGCTGTTGATCTCCACCCTGCAGTCCTCTGAAGCCCCGATGAAATCAACAGGCTTCAGGTCTGCATGGTAGAACTTCTGTGTGTCATCTAGGAATGTCTGCAAGAAACAGACAAGACCTTCGAATCCACATTGACTTTATGCTGTTGCAGTGAGCAGGTATGTGAAAACTCACCTGGAGGAAGTTTAAAGTATTTTCTCCATAAAGACGGTTGGCTAGTTTTAGGATGTATGAGGCACATGGTGAGTTGATAGCAGCGTTGAGTGTTTGAAAGTCTGCGTGGATGTCTTTATCCATGCTGAATGAGAGGGCCTGTGATGAATTCAGAGAAACAGGTTAATCAGAAAAAACAAGTAATAGTGGTTTTGCAAATGGTAAAAATGAGGGAGAAAGCAAGAAGGCAAGGAGATGACAGTGAGCTTTACACTCCATAGATTCAAGCTAACAAAAGTCAACACATTTAGCAGTTTTAATCCACTGATCTATGTGCAACTGACACTTTTACAGCCTTCTTCTCTGTAACATCCTTTGTTCTAGACATAGGTAGTGAGGTCAAAGTACATGTCATTACACTAGTGTAATCTTTTCTCTCTAGACACGCCCTTTGCTCAGTGATGTTTGCGTCCTATCAGTGCCCTATATTGCAGCAGAAACAGGAAGCAAAGAACAGGTGTACCAAGTTGACAGAAACAATGTGGTCAGATCACAAAGCCACATAAACTGTAGTATGACTTCTGAGCTCACTACGTATTTTTTTTTTATTTACTTATTTATTTATTTTTGCAAACAGGCCTGGATGACAGAATTTCATGATGTGTAATACAATTTTTGATTTAAGACTGTGGGAAAATGGAAAATACACCAGGGGATACTAGCTGACAGTGGTGGCAGTGGCAGTGTGTGTGTGTGTGTATGTGTGAGTGAGTGAATGAGTGAGAGAGAGTGTATGTGTGTGTGTGAATACCCTTACTTTTGCCATCTGTGTAGCAGTGTCTCCTCTGGCCCCCAGGTAGACCATGGCCAGGGCTGAGCTGATGCTTAGAGGGGAGATGAAGATATTCCCCTTGGGTTGGGCTTGGCTCAGGGTGTGGAACAACTCCAAGGCAAAAACTGTGTTTGAACAACTGAGGGTAGCCATGGCAGCTTTAAGTGTGGTCTACCTGTAAAACGCACGAGCATGATTGTTAAATAATCATATGGGCTTCTGCAAAAATACAAATCAGAACGACTTTAGACACTTTTAAAAAAAGTTCTAACCTCAAGTTTGCTGAATTTCACACATTTTTCATTAAACAAACATAAATACATATATTATCCCCCTGTTTACGATCGACAATGACTTTATGGGCAATGGAAATGTATGTTTTTTTGTCTATTTGAATCTATTTCGAAACATAAGCAACGTCTGAAAAATTCCTACATGTGAATTGTGAAAATGTTTTCCATACGTTTCTTCTCCTGCGTGTTTAGTCAGCAGGGTTGCGACACCCGGAGATCATTCCATAAAAAAATGTGAAATAGCACAAGCTGACGTAAAATGCAAGGCTAGATGAACTTTAACACGTGGCTATTTTGCGTGATTACAAATATTAATTGTGTTATTTACCTGATCTTTTCACAACGAAGCACAGGCTCGCTCCCGTCCGACCAGTGAAGTGAAAGTAAAACGTAAAATCCCCAACGACGCTAAAAAATCCCCCTCCAAAGCGAACAGCAAGGTCCTGCCAAAAGGGATAAACACAGGGTGCCGCTCCAAATTATTTGCTACGTTCTCATTTATAGGCTACACTGGGGAAACTGCTTTGCTGGGTGGGGGAGTGGTGTGATAACAAGTATCAGCTGACGATAACATTATGTAACACATTGTTGGAAACCTATAAATTTAACAAGGACGCTACAAAAATCACAGTAAAACTAAGAATATTGCATTGATGCCATAGGAGACCAATAAATCAAGGTCATGCCT
>OMLF01005444.1:3729-15603 GCA_900302615.1 Holocentrus rufus | reverse complement strand
GGAAGAAGCAGGGCAGGTGTGGAGGTGAAACAGATACCAGGGGAGAGAGAGGGAGACACACCCACACACACACACACACACACACACACACACACACACACACACACACACACACAAGCTGGCATTCTGACTCCATCCCTTGGCACAGCACATAAATCTTCCCTAATAACAGCGGTGGCATTTCAGCAACAATAGGGATTACACACAACCCCTGTCTAATGGTCTACCAGCCAGGACACACACACACACACACACACAAAACAAAGATACACAATATGTTGAGATACATTTTAAGTTCCTCAAAGTTCCACTAGAGAGAGAGAGAGAGGAAAAAAAGAAAACACTAGAAAACACTTTCCCCTGATTCCTTTTGTCAGACTGTATTAAAAGGATGTAATAGTGGATAAAGAGGTATAAACTCTCAGGTCATACACTTACTAGAGCCAAACCTGTACAGAAACATGTTGATTTAACACTGTGGCTGTCTTTCTAAAATGATAGGAAGAAAATATCCCCTGACCCTGAGCCCATTTATGATATAAAGGTGTTATGTAGATTATAAAAATGTCGGCACATTGATGGGAAAATCAACCCATTCAATATTGACTTTTTCAAAATATGGTTTCTGCTGGACACTGGCTTAAAATGCCAAACTGACAATGTTTTTGTAAGGAGTACCGCTGGGGCAGCCTGATGGTGTGAAGAGGCTGTCTGATTCACCAGTTCAAATATCGTGCTGAGGGATCCTGAATGGCAGGAGAGCATTAACAGCACTCTCACCTCCCTCGACAACGACCACTGAAGTGCGTTTGACCAGGGTACCAAGCCCTGCAGGGACCCACAGTGCAAGACTGTGGTAGTACTGGGGAGATCCCAGGTGTGTGTGTGTGTGTGTGTGTGTGTGTGTGTGTGTGTGTGTGTGTGTGTATATACCCCTTAAAGGTGCTGTACGTGACATTTTTAAACATCAGAATATTATTCAAATTAATGACGATTGCCATATATGAGACCATCAGTGAGATAACTGGTAGTTTCGATTTCATTCCAGTGTTCCTGTTAGTGCTGGTGTTTCTCAAAATAAGGCCACATTTTCCAAATACCCTGCTGCAAAAAAGATGTTGCTACTTGCCCTTCTTTTCTTCTTTCAGTCAGTTTTCTTATTTTTGTGCCATAAACAAGTGCTGTAAAGTAATAAAATGAAATGCAAACTGGTAGAACTGTGTGTTTGGGCTGGTATACTATAATAGAATATAATAGTGAAGATGAATATACACACTGCCAGTCCCTCCTGAAGGTCTGAGGTGTGTACTGAGGTTGATGTGATGATACCCTCCAAACATGAGTGATTATACCTGCCCATTAATTTACTCTACATTGTGGTTAGGATCAGCCACATTCGGTATGCTCTACAAGGAAGTAGTGTAGGCTCTCAAATTTCAAATAGCCTCGTAACAAAAAACTCTCTGCATTCTGAGATTTTTTTTTTGAGCCTTTTCTAGAGATAAAGCAGCACTGAAGTGGCCTAAACTAAAAATTGGAAACAATATGATGGCTACATGCGTAAGTCTACCACTTGGGGCAAAATAGGGCAATGCTGCTGATACACCTTAATACATACTGATGTGTATTCACATGTGTGCACTGAAATATTCAAACACAGACGAGTGCAAATGCTTGAACACTTATCCATGTTAACTTGGAGGCATGTACAAGCACAGAAAACAGAAAACAGACATTTTGTCTGGAGAAACAATAGATTAAACAATAAAATGAAATCTTGCAGAGTGCTAGTTACATGCATGCTGTATGGAAATGTATGAGTGAATAATGCAATATTGTTTTTTAGTCGTAGTAGTAGTAGATATTATACATTATGCATATCAGCATTTTTAAAATTTGTTATGGCTGAAGGCTGAAGAAAAGGGGGAAAAAAGAAAACCTAAATATGATTAAATCTTTCAAAGTAAGAGGTGGGAGGCCAACGAAGAGAAGAAAAAATGCCCAAGGCAGACAGCATAACTTATGTATAAATCTTGTCATTCTCCTTCTGATGACCTCATAGGATGCTCCAGTTATGTTGCAACCTGAAATACCAGAAACTGCATGCAAACACGATCTTTAAATTATCCAAACAATCCAGAAAAGGTTGGGTGAATATATTTCCTCTTCCTTGAGTTGAAGTTTCTTTGAGCTCAAGTAATTTTTTAAAGGAAAGTTTTAGACATTTTTATCCTGTGAAAAAGTTTAACAAAGGATACAGTAAGTTCCTTTACATGGGTCAAATGCCCTCTCAGTGATAATGTTGGATATTTCTGTTATATTTAAACAGCTCTAGTTTAATTGGATGGCACTCCTGTTAGACAATGAGCTTTGACAGCTTATGTGCCACAGCCATCTTTAAACTATTTCTCTTTTGTTCAGCTGCAATATGTTCTATGCATTTCTGAATTTTATTTATGGTCTTTACACACAATATTTTGCACCTTGCTGTAAACCACATTTCACACTGTGAACAATAAAGCCCTGACCTTGAAGATTAACGTTAGTTGAGCCCAAACAAAACCAAAATGTGCACAAATATAAATGTGTGTGTGTGTGTGTGTGTGTGTGTGTGTGTGTGTGTGTGTGTGTGTTAAGGTCCTCAGACAGCTGGGTGCTCTTGATTGAATAGTCCTCTGGGAATCTTTCACTTCAAAACAGTTCTGCTTGTTGATAACAGCTCTCCAGTGAACACAGAGCAGCAAGCAGACGGAAGTTCATCTTCAACATCAGCTGCCGGTAATTCAGTTGAAGTGGCACTTTAACATCAACTGATATCAATAGATAGAGGGAGATGGCAATCTCAAGTCAATTTCGAAAAGGCAGACTCACTTACACTGCAACAACTAATAGCAGCTAAAATGCTGACTTCACGGCACCCAAAAATCCAACAAAACTGGGCAGACAATTGCATTACTGGAAGCAACTTGTTAAAAATTTTAGTACCTCTCATTTTCAATCATGGCGTGAATTATTATTATTATTGTTATTATTATTATTTTGGCCTGTTGTCACAGGGAGGAGTGCAGGTGTATTCAAATGCAGGAGACAGCAGACAACAGGAGCTGAAGACTAAATATTTATTTCAAAACTTGGGACTCAGAAGTTCAGGCAAAAACCCCAAAAATGATCCAACAAAGACTGAACTGAACAACAGGACTTAAACACACCAAGGACTAATGAGACAACAAGGAACAGGTGGCAAGACAGGAGAACAGGCAAGGAGCTGATTGGCTGGGGGGAATGATGGGAACAGGGCAGGGCGGATGAGACTGATGCAGGGCAGGTGTGGAGGGAAGAGCAGGAAGGGCTACAGGAAAACAGGAGGGACACACAGAGCAGGAAGGCAACCAAAATATAAAGACAAGATGAAAACAGAAAATACAAACAAGATTGTGACACCTGTGGGTCAAGTGTCATAGTCTTTTTGTAGCTAGCAAGACAGTAGACATAAAAAGCATTTAGTGTATATTCCCAACAATCTCCCAGTCTGTAACTACACTGCCTCTGTCTTTTAGTGGCCATGTCATACAACTGGTGGTATTCACTTACTAATGAAACAAGTCTGCCTGCATTTGCTGTTCCATCTCCATCTAGTTTGTTTACATTGATGGTGTCATTTAAAAAAAAAAAATGTGGTTGACATCATATTGAAAAAGTACAGCTGTTTAAAACATAAACAGTCCCGGTCCAGAGCTTTTTATTAAGGAGCGGCTGCTGCGCAGCCACAAAGCGTTTACTTCCCATAGCATTCCATGTAAAAAAGGCAGCAGCAGTTGGGGAAAAAACACTAGTTTGTTCCCAACCTGAACCTACACCAATTTTGTTATGCTTTTAACTTAAACACCATGACTGATGAGTGAAAACGATGCCAAAATTTTGGTCACGAGGTTGTGTAGCCTCTGACATGGGCCCAGAATTCACCCCCAAGCTGTGACAAAAATGTGTCCCTTGTTAATGTACTAATGACTGATGGTGAACGAGGTTTTCTGAAGCCTCTGTGCAAATAATGAAAACGTGTCGAGTACTTTGTGAGACTAGTCATGCTATTCAGCTCTGTCATGCTATCTCAGTCTCCATCTGCCAGTGTACAAATGCGCTGCTGCTGCAACTTTTAGCCAATCTTTTGATTTCCACGCCTTTCTGTAAACTGCTGACAAGACAGCTTATGCCACAGAGTACAATTAGGACAACATCAAAAACACAAATAAGCTAATTTTAGTGCCGAGTGTAAAATGATCCCTTTTGAGGGATTGAGTGTAATATCCTAAAAACTGGGCGCTCATATGTGTATGATAAGTGGGCATTCATTTCAAAAGTGCCGGCTGCTTGAACAGCTTTGAAACGTGAAGCTTTGATATTAAGTATATGGAAAGGTTTGGTACCTGGCTCAGCTAGTATTTCAAAGAATGTGAAGATCTTAGCATGTGTTGTGCTCAAGCTTTCAGCTTAGCATCCCTATTATTAACTCCCTAAACCAAAAACAATGGACAAAAAGGTGCGGAAGTGACTTTCAATCTAATATTTTGTGATGACATCTGGGTTGATCTCTGCAGGCCAAGTCCTAACAGGCAGGAAGAGTGAAAGACATCTACTGCCTTATTACATGCCTGTGTTGAATACTCTATTCTGATTGGTCAATAAAGGGATCCTGTAGGTTATTTCTGAATAACTGATTGTTGTGAAGACCGTTGTCAAGCTGTGACCTCATCAACATACCTGTTAGTTCCAAATTTAATGCGCTTTACCAAAGAAAGCCTTACTGCTGTGTGTTGCTGGCTAATGTTAGCAAGCTAGCTACATATACAGAAATAAATCAGTTGAGTAGGCTCGTGACACCTAGTGTCAAAAAGATGTCACAACTGTTGACCTCCGTTAACTATATATTACTGAGCTCTGACCAAAGTGCACAGGGCAAAATGGAGCGACCTGCTTCAAATGCAGGCAACAGGTGAGCGCCTCTCCTAGCTAGCTGCCTGCCTGTTGGAGGCTAACTGAGCTACTTCACAACCCATCGACCTTTTTCAAAGCAGCCATTTTGACATGAAGTAGGTAAACACAGGTGTTACTAATCACATTCATTAAGGGTTCTGTTCTAAGGGTTCTATTCGGTACAGAATCTTAATGTGATTAGTAACACCTGTGTTTACCTCCTACTTTATGTCAAAATGGCTGCTGTGAAGGTCTATTCTTTGCATTTACTACTTATGTTGGCATGGAGACAGCTCTACAAGTCGTGTAATAAGCTGTCATGTGCTTACATACTCACCTAAGTCAGATAAATGTTGTCATCAGCTGTTTCACTGTTAAACAGCCCTAAAAGTCCTACACCTTTATCCCCCGCTGCCAATCCAAAGTGTTTCATTTAACATCTGCTCGTGTCTGCCCTCACAGCACTCAGGGTCAGGCTCTCAAATTCATCAAACCCCGGTTAAATTTTGAATTGAGAGATTTTTTTTTTTGCATGCTTTCCACACACTGCGACTCATGACTCTCCTCTATAATTATAGCCATTGATAAGAAGGAGAAAGCACTTGTGCATAATTACTGGTCTCTGTGCCAGGTAACAGTTGTTGGCCCGACAATGCCAGAATTTCAGAACAGGATCTGTGCAACTCTCAGAAAGTGAGCGGGCCGGGGAGAGCGAAAGACAGAGAGCAAAGAGAGAACCTGACAGAGTGACAGATCCACAATGCAGATTGTCTTTGAATTTTCCAAGCCACATACCAACATGAACTACGGGGTGCTGCCATCATAATGAATCTAAAATCTGCATGACCACTGTTTTTGTGTCTCTTTATGGGTTGTTATTTATGCCTGTCTTTGTAGAGAGGGTAAAAACGAAAGAGAGGGACACAGGGAAAAGAGCAGAGAGAGCAGGGGAGGGAAGCAGAGAGAGAGACAACAATAGACGAAAACAGCCAGGAATCCAGCTAATCTCAGCGGAGCAAGGCAACGCACAAAAAGAGAAATAGATTTGTTTGTTTTCAGATGGCCACCGTCAAAGTGGGCACGAGGGAGGTGCAAGGCTTTGCTCTGCTGGGACGCAGGAAGAGATGATTGTTTACAGCGAGGATGCTACCGTTGTCTTTTTTGTTTTGCTTTAATTCACTTGTTCTTGTTTAGAAAATAACAGTTGTTCCGAAGCATCCGGGAAAATTACCATGGGAAAACATGGTGTTTCTGTCTCTCCCTCTGAAGAGACGATGGTTAAGATGTGAAAAGATATGGCATACCTTTTTGTAATATAATTTGTTACTCTCTCTCTCTCTTTTGTCCTTCTCTCTGTTTGTCTGGCTCTCTTTTTTTTCTGCTGTGTTCTTTTTCTCTTCCTCTCCCTCGACAATCTTTTAACCACCTTGTCCTGTCTAGACCTTCATGATGTCAGTGCAGATATCCCAGTCCCAATGTGCATTATCAAAGGGTGAAGAGAGTAATGTGTGTATGTGTGCGGAAGAAGAAAAAAAAAAAAAAAAACACCCAAAAAGTACATCACAGCGGGAGAATTTACTCTCCAAAGCAATGTTTCATTTATCCATTTTCCCCCATCTCATCTATTTTTTGTTGCTTGCCTCTCTTGTTCCGTCTGAGTGCCTAGATTGGCTGCCTGCTCTGATCACTGTTACAGCTGTGTGCAAATAAATTGGGGCTTTCATTAAGATCCCAGCAATTAACAGAGTTCACTACTTCAAAAGTCTCACTGGCAAAAGCACTTTAGATAATGCCGAACCCATGTTGATGCATCCCCTGAGGTACTTGTGCGAGTGTGTGACTCATGCAACACATAAAGGGGCAGAGTGCACCTGTCTGGAAGGAAAATAGTGATTCCTTTATGTCTCTCTTAAGATGGGTGTATTTTTGGGCTGATGGGGAAGATGAGAGGGCTCGCTGCCATGATTAAAAGCATGGTGGTGTCTAAAAGCATAAACACACAAATATGCACTCATACTGTACGTGCACACTGCAAACTCAAGAGACACACAAACTAACAATCACACATATTTGCAAAGAACTGGCAGACCCTGTTTCCCTGTTGAGAAATCAGACTCTTTCAGCACAACGTAACACACACACACACACACACACACTTAAACACACACACTTAAACACACACACTTAAGCCATAGCTGTTTTCCTATTTTTGATGATAGCCCATTGTTTGGAGCTTCAACTATTCTCCTCCACCTTGTGTCTGTTTTGTCAGTTCTGTTAGCAGTATTATGTTCCTTCCAAGAAAATACTTGTTCTTGCTGCCATCTACTCATTAACCTTCAGTGTTTTCTGTTTCCAGTGTCTGCATCACACACCAGGCAGGACTGAAAGGCAGACACAGGCAGAGACAGGAAGTGGTGTAAAAGCTGAGTAAAATCAATACTGAAGATGATAAGCAATACCCAACTGAGGACAGGCAGAGGGAATGAACTTGTGTAAACTGTAATCCCAGTTGATGCAAAGTTGGTGCTCTGATAGTCTGATAGTCAATTGATAGTAAGTTGAGTGTTTACATTGAAGAAGTTGATGTGAAGTATCTACATAAAATAACTGTCGCTGTCTGTGGTCCTGAAACAGAAACCCCTGGCAGACAAGGCAGGAGGACGCCTCAGTCATCCACATGAAGTATTCTCATCCATACCGTTACACACGTGAAGAATGTTGTCTTGTTATTCAATCCCTGCCTCCCTGTTCTCTTGTGTAATCACTGTTATGTTCGGTAAGTAATAGGTTTTGTAGTACAGTGTTTTGTTTGATAGTTTAGGTAGGTTTTTCTCCTGCCTGTTCAAGCTTGTTCGTTAAATAAAATGAAGTTTCCATCTGCCTCTTTCCTCTGGGTCCTTTACTGAAATATTCATTCACTACGCTCACTTAATTGTGAAACTCAACCCAGCTCACTTCCTATGAAAACAATGAATAAAGAAATAAATAAAAATAAAGGATGAGCCACTTGGGCTGATTCAGGTGAGCTACTTTGTAACTTTGCCTCAGCTGATGTTGCTCGCCAGCTGATTCCTTGTCGTTCACACAAATCAAAGCAAGATATCCGGCACAAAACTCAGATTACAATCAGGTGGGGAATAGCAAAAAAAAACAGAGCAGGTAATTCCAACAACCGAAACTGAAACAAATATTCAGTCTATCCTAATCTGCATCCACAAGAAATTGATTTGAAACATAGACACTGATGTGAACTTATTATCCCATTGCCATTGCAGTACAAGGCAGAGTCTTATGTAGGCTGTGAACAGCTTTGTGGTTTTCAACATCTCTGCTGTCAGATTATCTCCAATTGAGTCCATGTAACCCATAAAACACAGTGTGTTATATTTGGCTGGGCGCATCACAGTAATTCTGTTGTTTGATGTCTTTTTAGATGAGCAAAAACGTTTAATTTCTGACAGTAGGAGTTGATATTCAAAGCGAGAGTAAACGGAACCCAGGCAGCGCAGACCCAGCTGTCATTCAGCTTCATGTCTTCATAAGAACAATGGCTTTCAAAGGCACAATGTTGAGCTGATTCTGGGGTGGAGGAGTGGCTCCGTTCAGCCTACAAATTAATGTGGGCTGGTAGTCATGTAGGTTTCAATCAAGCATTTGTGATCTAATGGGCCTTCAAGTAGCATATGTTTGCAAAAATATATAATAATTAATAATAACATAAAATAATAAGTCTGATCAAGTTTCTTTAAACACCCTTAATCACAAGCATGTCTGCAGGGATGTAAGAGAACATGCCTACCTAGATCTAATGAATTAACCATCAATTACAAAGCAAGATGATGTAATACAGTGTGCAAAAAAACAGCATGATGAAAAGGACATGACAGGCCTACTGTACCTAACCTAGCTTTGTTCTACTCATTACCTGCACTCTTTGTAATTGATTTCTTCTACTGCTACCAATCACTCAGTGAAAACAAACGTACAACGATTTCTTAAAATGTTGGCATGGCACAGCAAGGACTCAACATACACTTTGTGCAGAGGAGGACGATATTTAATCCCCGGTCTCCATTTGAAAGAATAGTAAAAGTTGTACGTCTATGATCTGCTGAAATTTAAATGAATCACTGGAGAAAACCTAGAATGTACATCCCAATTTGACATGAAATATTCATGCCCCCTAAAAGTGGATACAATTACTCACAATAATGAATGAATTAGTTTATTTTCAACCAGCACATGGGCTGAAAAAGATTCGTCAGTGTTTGCGCCTTAATTAGCATCACTGGTTGCTATACAGCACTAATTGATTCTCTCCAAATCAACTTGCTCGAAATCAAACCCAAGAACTCGAGAATTCATTTTACCTAATTAACACTAATTATTCCTCATGAGATTAAGGATGTAGTGTAACTTCACATTATTATTTCGCCTTATTATTAGTAGTAGTAGCAGCAGCAGTAGTAGTTTTGTTGTCAGTGTTATTTTTTACATTGTCATTTGTTTTTACAGAGCTGCAATATACACACTATATGCACACACACTCGCACACACACACAAAGATTCAATTTGCCAAACCACGAAACTCAGTAACAGACCCAAATATTGAGGATTGGAAACAGATTCCGTCCTGAACTGAATTGGAAAAACAGTCAGCAACTAGTGTTTAGGAAGCAACCAACCAAAACACCATTATTCAGCCATGCATTCAACTCTCCTTTACTATCCATCCTTTAACAAGCATTGACTTCCAAATGGGACACGCATTGACTTCAGAGAGGACTGTCTCTAACAAGTGTGGCCTCAGAGAGGGACAAGTATCGACTTCAAAGGACACATGCTTTGAAACACACTGGATTCAAATGGGGTACATTCAAAACAGCATTAGCTTCAAATGAGTCATCCTTCATAGTTTATTGACTTCAAAAGGAGAGAAGGAGGTGAATAGCAATACATCCAGTTAGTGATATGCAATACCAGTCCCTGTGAAATAGGGCGGGGCACCTCGCTGCTGAAAGAGATAGGGACTGAGACGCAGCATTGAAATAAGTAATACTTAACCACATTTCTACCTTTTGAGTCCCGCACGGGTATAACTGATTCACAGATTCCCATCTCATTCCTTTGGAAAATAAAGAAACAGTCACAGCAGGGATAATATTTTCACTCAAGACATTTATACACTGAAACATATGAAACCCATGAAAATATATCCCATTCTGAACTGGGTTTCCAAAACACAATTTACTCTTGGTGCCCATCAGATTGGAAAAAATTGAAATAAAAATGTGATCTTTCACATTTTTATTTCAATTTTTTTTTTTCTTTTGGGGCCCTATAGTCATACACGGGTGTTTGTCAAAGGAGTCAATTTTGTGTATCAAGCACAGCTTAATGTTCCGCAAGTATGTAGATGGAGTTTCCCTCTGGGTACATGTCATTGCGAAAAAAAAAAAAAAAGAAAAAAAAAAAACTCATTAAGTACAAGTTGGTTTCTCAGGCAAATTTTAAAGATCAAGGTGCTTAACAGCTTGTTACAAGAATGAAGTGACTTGGAATTTTTAACCCTGAAATTTGTGTGGATAGCCAATGGGGAATTTGCTTTATTGATTTCATAAGAGTGTGGATGGCAAGTGACTTGTTACTTGAAGCACGACTGTGTCTTTCTGTCAGTTAGATTTGACTCTATTTCACTTGCACACACACAGTGACACACACACTCGCAATGCTCTTCCTCACAGACGAGGAGTAGGAAAACAAAAACAGCGAAGAAAACTGAGAGATGAACTCAATAGAAACACAACAAAAGACATGTGAGCCCAGTCAGGTCAGTTTCTACAGCTTCTAAAATCATACACTATGAATTGAACATGGATGCGCTTATTGCTTATACATTCAACCTTTCAATTATATAGGTGAGACTAAACTTTTATTTTAAGTCAGTGCATTACTTTCTGACTATTTTACTTGCTTATCACTTTTCTTTTTACACATTTACATGTGTAGTTACACCCACAAACGAAGTAGCACAAGCAGAGGTTTTGTTTTTGGTACTGCCTGTCCGTGTGTGTGTGTGTGTGTGTGTGTGTGTGTGTGTACAGCATTTTTATTTATTTATTTATTTGGATTCCTATTAGCCACTACCAAGGTGACTACTCAAACAGTTTTGATCCACTCTGTACCAAACTTGGTGGAGGTGTTGAGGTTCAGGAAAGGAAAAACAAATTTGATTTTGAGAAGAATCGGTCAAAGGTCACAAGGTAAGATCAAAGTTTCAACCCAATTCTAGTACACAGGGAATATTTATAATGGGCACATCAGTGAGTAGAGATAAGAAATACATATATGGTTATTATTAAACACTAATATAAAGTCGAACTGTTGACTGAACTGATGGAAAAACTTCACACACATTATAGCGTTTCACTGTCAAACATGCAGTGTGCGATGTTGCACTCTCTGACTGTCCCTTCCAGTTATTATATTTATTCACTAACAGTACTCGATCCCCTTTGAAGTATGAGGTTGTAACAAGCCCACACTATGCTAGATGGTCCTAATTTATGCAAATTACACACATTTTCCCCGAAGATCTATTTATATAATAATTTCTGCTTTGACGGAGGCTGGCAATCCCCTTCATCCCACCATAATATTCATGTCATGAGTCCCACCTGATTCGGATTGGCAGCTAGACATAGATGAGTTTGTGTAGTGAGCATCCTTAGTGGTCACGCTTACAAGTGCAAAATCTAGAAAGAGGAAAAATAAGTCAGTAACTAAGAGAGTAAATAGATAAATAAAAAGGAAAATACTACAACTACCACTACTACTACAAATAATAATAATAATAGAATTCTCAAATGCAAACCAGTTGGAAATCTGCTCCTATTTCAG
>OMLF01005439.1:11313-24115 GCA_900302615.1 Holocentrus rufus | reverse complement strand
GAGGCAGACAGACAGCTGACCTGTCCCTGCCAGTCTGTGGTGTTGATCAGGATGATGGATTCAGGCAGCAGATCATCAGAGAACAGGATGTGATTCAGCTGGTCCAACACTGACTTCCTGGCAACCTGGACACACACACACACACACACACACACACACACACACACACACCAACTGCGTTATACATTTGTTAATGTCTTTTTTCACTTTGACAGAGCTAGGCTAATGATTCCTGTACACTTCAAGTCTTTATGCTAAGCTAACACAAAATGCTACCCATAGGAACCGAACCAGTGGATGTACAGAGGTGAAAATGTTATTGAACATCTTGTCTCAGTCTGGGTAAGTCGGAAAAAGGGGCTTTTGCCCAAAACGTTGGAATATTCCTTTAAAGGGTTTTAATGCAATTTAATTTGCATCTGTGTTTTTTTTGCCAGCAAGTCACAAGTCACAACCAGCATTACCTAATGTAAAGTAATGTAATGTAAAAGTTTTCCTGGGTGAGTCAATTGAAATGAAATTACTGAGTTGCAGTAACAGTGACTGTCTGTCTCACCTGTGTGGGGATCTTGCAGTCGGGCGACGTCTCGCTGTCGATGCTGCTGGTTCTGTCTGTCTGTCCCCTGCTGTTTTGTCTGTGACGGGACAGCTGAGCACCTGACTTACTGTAACCACACACACACACACACACACACACACACAGCTGAGCGCCTGTCTCACATGCTCTTCACCTGTGTGTGCGTGTGTGTGCGTGTCTGAGTATGTGTGTGCGTGTACCTGGGTGACAAATGTGTCTGAGACTCTGTTTTACAGAGTTTGGCTGCTGGGCCGGCCATGTCTGCTCCCACAGCCACATCCTCTTCAACTTCCTGTGGAGACAAGAAGTAGCTGCTGACTGTCTGGTCTACATTATCAGGTAAACACCCTGATGTTTACAGTTTGCTTACCCAGACAAAAAAAACAGCTTATTGTTTATCTTGATAAACAACAAACAATAGTGTTTTTATCCTGGTAAACAAATAAAAAAACGTGTGTTTATACAGAGATAAACAAATAAACAACCATATGGTTCAGCTGATAAACAGCACAGTTTTAATGCTGGTGAATGAACAGTTGCACCCTGGTTGCGCCCAGATTCACCTCAGGCCCAGCGTCCTCTCCTCTGGGCTCCTCTGGGTGTCGGGGCCCCCGGGTGCCGGGTCGGTCCGGAGACAGCAGCTCTGTGCCCTGATTGTCCGGCAAACACAACACAATTACCTGCTAAAGCATTGTGGATGTGAACCAGCTGAGAGACTAAGCAGCAAACAGTGTCAGTTCCAGCTGGAGGAAATGCCTTTGTGTGACATTATAGAGCTTTCATTATTTCATCATTTCACTGAGCTAAATCCACTGATGGTATTCCGCTCTTGTCTTGGATGCCCTCACGTTTTTGGTAAAAACTGGAAGCTCTGCACATCCTGTAATGAAACAGTTTAATCTGAGCATCAACACTAGGAGAAATAAACTGTGAAGTGGGATGTTTGAAGCTACCAGGGTCGGCTAGAATTACTGTATTTCCTTGAATAAAAGCTGGTACTCAATTAAGAGCTGGGTCTCCAATAATGACCGGGAGTGTGGTGACATGAACAAATAAAGGCCGGCCCCAAATACAAGCCGGGGATAAAACCAGAAGAAAAACACAGAGGAACAACTTTGACTGGGAGAGGGGGAGAAATGCCAGCCCCCCCCTCTCCTGGTCATAATTTTTTCGAGTGGCTGGTCCAAAAAACAGAAGCAGATCAGTAAACAAGGAGGCTTTGTACTTAAAAAAACAAGCAAATATACTTATCAAATACACTGGAATCCTCTGCAATTGAGGTAAATAACTTCACTTGGACTGTTTGATTCATTTTCTGTAGAACGGTTCTAACTACTATCTACACTTCAGAATATGAATCCTACAGAATAATGACAGCACAGAGAATCAGGACCATTGAAAAGACTCACAGCGGTGCTTTGCTCCCTCTGTTGGCTTCGGTGACTGTGCAGACTACCGATCTCCGTCTGTGAGCTCGACTGAGAAATGCCCTCGAAGAAAGGCCTGTTACACACACAGAGCACAGTGAAGCTGCTGCAGGACAAACGTCAAGCTAGCAAACTCCATGTCAGCTAACATTACGTATTGTAGACTTCTGACTAACGAGCCCAGTGTGATCTTGACTAGGACTGCAGCTAATGATTATTTTCACTGTCAGTTACACAGATTCGGTAACACTTTATAGCAAGTACACACTATTAAGCATTGGTTAAGCATTAATACATACTGAATTCATCATTTATAATGCATGAATACTCATTAGTGTATAGTTTATAAACACAATAAAAAATGTCAATGATGAGTAAAACATTTTAACTGCTGCAGTAACTAATGCTTAATAGTGTGTACTTATTATAAAGTGTTATAAACCCACAGATTCTTTTTCCATTAATCATTAAATCCATGAAGTGTGAAAGCCTGATGGAAGTGATCAGAGTCCAAAGTGATGTCTTCAAATTGCTTCCTTAGTCTGAGCAGCAGCCAAAAAAACCTAAAGTATTCATTTTATAATGATATGAACAGAGAAAAGGAAGAGTCTTAGTATCTTAGTCATCTTAGTGAAGCTGGGGTCAGACAATGTTGGTGTTTTTGCTGGAAAAATGACTAAAACAATCTATTATCAGAATGATAATTGATTAATTTCCTGTTCGTAAACTAATAGATTACATAGATAGAAATTACAATCATCCATCGGTGAGCTGTTAATGTGTCTCCCCTTTGTTTTTGTCTTTTTCTTTACTGTGTTTCAGTCGTAAATTCTGAACTGAATGTCTTCCATAGCTGACCTGAGTTTGGGTTTGGGCGTGCTCAGGACGCTGTCATTGTCTTCCAGCTCGGGGCCGCTGTCACTTGGGTTGTAAACCTCCAGGCTGTCATACAGAAGGTCCAGGTCCTCTTCAGCCTCCTGGCTCTGCTCCACTGGGTCTGAGTCTAGAACCTGCAGGAAAACACCAGGAAGAGTCAGCAGTGTGGTGACACATTCAGTTCAGTTGAGTTCAGATCAATTCAGTTCATTTTTATTTGAGCTATTTTACCACTTTTCAAATCTATTTATTTATTTGTTACTCACTCACAAAATGTTACTCCAACTGCACCGTGACTCCAGGCCTCACGCTTTGCTGGAGTAATGTTGTAATGTGACAGAGCTGCGTGATATTAACTACTAAGTCAGACTTTCCAACACGAGGTTTAGTGCTACCTTCTTCAAATTAAGTTACAACTGTGTGTGCCAGGATGTAAGAGTCCAGTTAAATTTCTGTTTCCATAAAACTAATTTCTAGTGAGTTTTGCGCATTTGCAGGTTCATAGAGAAAAAATACTACACATTTACCTCATAATATTGAATCTGATCTGTCAGTTACAGGGATAAAATGAAATGGAACATGAAACTTCAGAAGTATCAAGCAGCACCCTGCCAAAATAGTTTAATTTTGTTGACTAAGATAGCTTGCCAATGAAATAAAATGAAGTGTATAACCTCCTTTCATGTCAAACTCACATTCATCTTCAGGATGCAACAGTATGAGAGTGTCATTATCACACAGTATGTCACAATATTTGAATCTGGTCGGCTTGTTGTGGCATCTGTCTGGCCCCAAAACAGTCTGACTACATCTTATTTGGTCCATAATCAATGTCCCTTTTGGAATATGTTTAGCCCAAATATAGTCTTAGAAATAAGCTCACATTGCAGCATCAGGTCATGATTTACAGCTTGCAGAAAACCTGTGCTGTGAGTACTGGATCTAAGCTAATCTTTAAGGTTCTTTGTAAAATCACTGCTGTTCAAAACTTCTCTAGGTATTTCTATATACATGTTGAAGTTACTAGAGTGCACTCTGATGCAGCAGTGTGGGTGTATATGACAGCGTTAGTACAAACCTCATCAGTGACTTTGAATCTCTTCAGCAGAGCCACGAACTTCTGTTTGAAGTTAGGCTGCTGTGAGGAAAGAGAAGCAGAAGGATCGTTAGAGAACACAGATGGAAAGATGAAAAAGTCTGTAAAAATGAAAAAGTATCAAACTAGGTCAAATATGTCCTGAGCACTTCTGACCAATCAGCATTTCAACAGAAGAGCTTGAATATTTGTTTTATTTTGAACTGGAAAGGTATAAATGAAAACAAAAGACCATTTTATTTTACATGCATCCACTAATACAGTATTCATACATCGAATTCAATCAACCAACAGAAAAAAAAATCTCTGCAAAGTATGTTTTCCAGAAATGAAGATAGGACTGCTCATTTTCCCCATTGGTAGTGTTAGTTTCCACATTGTTCAATCAGGTTTTAACAGGTTTCAACATCCCAAACATCATCAAAGTCACTCAAATGACTCTGTAACCTTTCAATTAAAAAATTCTCAATTTTCTGCAAAGATACACTGAATCAGTTCATTTGCATCTGACGCCCCAACCCCAGAGCAACTCTTGCATGTACAGCTAGGGGTGGGGGTGATGAATGCTGGGGGATGAAGTGGATAAAAAGAAGAGGAAAAGAAAGAAAAACAGAAAGGCAAACCCTGACAGTGGCTTCACACTGTTCCCATCCTGATTACCTGCCCTGACCACCAGGGGACAAACTGTGGTCACTCACTCACTCATGGACATTTAGAAAGGACGCTTAGTGGGGACGAATTGTATGACGCACATGCAGCCGCAAAGATGTGTGGGCAACTGATGTATGAACACATGGAGGACAACACACAACGTTTCAGAAGTGAAGACATAGTATATAGTTTTACTCATGCCACTTTTAGGATATGACTAATCCCTGGAACATAACTGCTACTTGCTGGTCCCCCCCCAGCTGTAATTTATGTAACTCTATGCTACGCTGACACCATAGCTGCTTCTCAAGTCTGGGCTGCAGCCGAGCAAGGACGGGTCCTTGGTAGCTCTGCACTACAAAGGCTACAAAGGCTAAGGAGGCTTCTGCTTTGAAATGGTTGACCAATTCCAGATGTGTGTGTCACATACATTGCTGGACATGTCAGTTTTTCCATCACACTCTTATATGTAGTGCGCAATGGACAAGGCGCTTTTTTGCCTTGTCCTTTTTAAGGACTTTGTGGATATGAAGGAGAAATAGATTAATAGATTTTCGATTTTAGAATAGATTTTTCGATCAAACTGACCTCCGCTTCCTATACGCATGGGAGTCAGAGGGTGGCAGTAATCACTTAAAGCTGTTTGCTAACTGCCAAAAAACATCAGAATGAGAAGAAGGAGATGTACGCACAGGATTGTGGGATACATACGCCTAGAAAGGATACATCTTACCTGAAAACTGACTTATGAAGGCTGCATTTCTCATCTGTATACAAAGGAACTTTTCAGTTGGACTGGCCTTCACTGATGTAGCAGCCAAGAAATACCACCTATCCAAACTGTAGCCTAGACTTTGGGAAACAGCCCATATCACAGTACTCACAGTACAGTACTCAGCACAGCATAGCATTACACATAAAGCAGTAAAATCGCTACCATTATTACTGTAATGGTATGGGCCATGGGTATGGATGATTTCGTACTTTCTCTGCACTCAAACTGTGCACCATACTTGAGTCAAAATCTGACTCAATTTGGAAAAGCTTTTGCCTTTGTGACACCTCTGATCTGTGAGTTTCTGATCCTTACCTGGGTCATGGAAGTTGTTCGGATCATTTTCCTGTGAGCCTTCTTCGGCTTTCTCTGGACGTCATCGTCATCATCATACAGGTCCTGCGCACGAGGAAGAAAATCAGTCCAGTAGGCAGAAAATCAACAAAACCAATACAACAACATTATTACAACTTATTTTGTGTTTGATCACACATCACACAACATATGCTTAGTCTGATTGGGCGGAAATGAACCGGCCACAGGAGCTGTCAATCACCTGAGGCGGGACAGCGTCATCACTTCCTTCCTGTTCAGAGGAGAAGCTGTCGTCATCGTCCTCCCAGTAGGCCTCCATGTCAGGGGAGCGGTCTGTTTCCATGAACATAATAGTCTGTATCAGTGTACCGTTCAGTAAGCACGGTAAACTGTAGCAGTGGTGTATTTTGTCAGTTAGGGCCTTCACTTATTCAACCCTCTGCAATTTTATATAAACGTGTATAAGACAAACCAAAATATCTTTTGTTACGAGGGTCCTGAGGGCAAAATCACTTCAAATGGGGGTCTGCTGCTCACAGGACTACTCCAACATTTTGGACAAAATATCCAAAACACCTCTGTAGGTCCATTGGTTTGATTCCTAGCAGAAAGACTTGAAGTCTAAAGGGGTCACAATCAGTGTTATGGGTAGCGCGTTACAAAGTAATGGATTAGAGTACTTAGAGTATTATTTCCGGGTAATGAGTAACCTAACGCGTTAGTTTGCAATTCAAGTAGTCCCTACTTGAGTTACATTTTCAAATGAGCCTCGCGTTACTTTTTTACTTTAAAAGTGATGTTCGTCCTCTTTTTGTTGCTACAATTAAAAAAAGAAAATTAAAAGAATAATATTTCTGATGCATTTTGTACTCACTGTGTACTTCCTGCTACTTCTCTCCAGCTGGTGCGTAAGCCTGTATTTTTGTTATTATTATTTTTGTAAGCCTTAAAATTGATCCAGTTTGGTGGTTATTAGTTGCAAGTTGAATTATTTAAGCCACTGTTGGCTATAACAAGCCCGTACCTGTGTATTTATTTATTTTTTTTCCATACCGTACCTCTGAATCTGTGCAGCTTGCTGTTAGATCATTAGAAGCCAAAAGGCTGCACAGCGGTGTCACTTGTCACTACCTCTGTTTTGTTTACTTAATGGATGTACCTGAAATCATTCAGCTTTGTTTCTTTGCAGTTTAATTGCACAAGCCTGCAGAAATAATGATTATGGGCCACAGACGAGGCTATGCAATGATGGCCGAGTCAGTACATTAAAATGTTCATTGGATAATTTGCACAGGAACTGAAAAGGGGTTTTAACGCAATGCAAAAGTAATCTATAAGTAATCTAACGCGTTACCTTTCTCAGCAGGTAATCCAGTAATGTAACTAATTACTTTTTAATGGCAGTAACTTTGTAACTTAACAAATTACTTTGAAAAGTAACTTTACCCAACACTGGTGTTGATCCCAATCCCCATGAGGCTGTGGGTCTCTCTGCTGAACATACATCACTGTCAATAGCAAAGGGCTGCTAATAGTCCTGCCATTCTACTGTAGACTGCTAATGATCTAAGTATATGTGTGTGCGTGCGCGTGTTCAGCAGTCAGTGGTGTGTTGACAGGCTTAAGTGCATAAAAGCCATGCAGGCGACACAGCACACCTTTAGCCGAAAATGTCATATGCAGGTCTGCATGAAGAAATTAAAGTTCAAAGACCAGGGCTCTCTTGGACTAAACTAAAATCTATTCCAGTTTTCCAGGGTGATTTCAGACTGGCTGAACAGTGTGTTTCTGTTTGGGCAAGAGTTTAAGACTGTTGAATTGATATATTGGCCTTATGTTTATGCTGCAACATGGAGTCTACCTATGGCTCTCTACAGGTTCTCTGGATGCTTCACAATAACCTGTGATAGTATAGAGAGCAGACAGACTGAGGTGGTAGAAAGGGTGGGGTGAGGTTATTAACATCCTGTTACTGTTTTTTTTTTTTCTTCTTTTCAAGAATTGCAGCTAGAGACATGAAGTTACTTCCCCCGATTACTGAGGCTGTATCTTAAACTGTCTGTCCTTGCATTTTGTGTGGGCACTGATACACATCCACTACAAGGAGTGTCGATACGCTATGTCATGTCATAAGCGCAATGGAATATCGTCATTGCAGTTCACACTGACATGCTTTTAGCTTATGGCAGCATTAAATCTTGATTGTCTGCATCAGTGACAACCAGCACCTTCTTGCATCATTGCAGTTGTATTTTTTAGAACTTCTTAAAAAATAGATTTAATCTTCAACACAAAGCTTTCATAAATGGTGATTGGTACATCTCTACTACATGAGCTAGCATGCTGTGGGTCGATCCATAGTATTGTTTGGACTGCTAGGTGAATCAAGCTATCCGAGTCATGGTGGAAAGTTTTTGTCAAAGCTGGACCAATATACCGGCAAACTATGGCTATCGACCAATATCAGCTTTTGAAAGTATTTTTACAAAAAGTCCTTTTAGCTCCAACTTTTGGCTGATTGCAAAATTTGGCATTTTGTGACCTTTTTTTCTAGTGTCATTAAGCTGAGCCTGTTCTGTACCTGCATTTGCATGACAATTACAACAAAAATTAATCAGGATCTGCCTCAGTATCTGCCTCAAAAACCCTTTCGATCTATCCTTAGTTTGTTGCAAAAAACTCATCTAAATCCAAATTTTTTAATCAGAAGCCCAGTAACACAGCAGTAGATTTTGCATAAGTGAAATGGCAAACCACACAAGTACATCTGTTATCCCATAACATCCATCCATCCATCCATCCATCCATCCATCCGTCCACTTTCCGCACCTGCTTACTGAGCCGGCAACCACCCGGCTTTTGGACCACCCATCTGTCCTATACACACTGGGGTGGAAAAAAATCACTAATTTATTCAAATTAGTAATGAGCCTCTAGATACTGCAGTGTTTCCCCTAAAAATATTTTCTTTTTCCTGGTAAGTGTATGTCTAGCAAAAGTGATGTTACTGAATGACTATAGAAATGTTACAGGAATAGTACAAGCCACACTACAACATGCTGCTGTTGTTATTTTGATCATGAAGGTCTGTCTTAGCATAAATAGGCTGCATTTTATGAGCTGAAATAAAAACATATACAGGAACTCCCCACATCTACATGATCATGTTGTCATCAGGGATTTCTTCATCATCATCATGTATGAAATCATGATGCACACATCCTGTATTACAATATGGAGGATGGTGTGTGCATGTATGCTTGCTTGTGCAGCTAGCCATCCATACTTCAGGGCTTGCTCCTGCCTTGACCTATAGCATCAATAGTAATAGCGGTCCATTTAATTTATTTTGCTCCGAGCATTTACAAATCAATGTTCAGTGACTATGCATGAGCAGGATGGGAGGGAACCAGTGAAGCAGATACATGAAGTGGGGTAAGAGTGCTGGATGCATCGCTGAGAGGGATGAAGGCTAAAGGCTACAACAGCTTCATGTAAAACCATTTCTCCATTCAAGACAAGGAGTGGGGGACTGATGCTGGACTGCACAGCCTTGGCAATGGGGATGAAAGACACACACACACACACACACACACACACAGAGGAGGTGTACTGTCAGTATGTGTGTGTATGTATATACGATTACCCCATCAGTCAGTCCTGAGTCTATAATCCCTCCTCACAGCCAGGAGGCAACAAACAAAAGACCTGGAAGGAGTCCATTCTTCATTGCTGTCTCTCAGTCCCCCCCACCCCCAAATACATACCTCCCACACCCCCAAACTATAATCCCCCAAACCTAACCACCAGATCAATCAATCCAGACTGACTTTCTAAGAGCCTTGCTGTAACAGACCATATTAATATACAGCTTTAACACATCTACAGCCTCGCAGGCTATGCACTAGGCCTATATATTTACAGTGACTTTATTATGCTATTACAATACTCATTACTTGGATCTTATAGTCTGAGGCAAAATACTGGCCTTGGGGTAGAGGTAAAGCATGATTTGTCTTTGCAGGGGATGGGGATGGGCGGGGTGGACATCATGATATATTACAAGAGCTTACAGATAATGTGGAATTTCCATTTTATAACTTCCACCATGGGCATTTACATGTGCTCTTTTTACTACTATCCTATATCTCACAAATGTATGCAGTGGATTCATGAGATGAAGGATTTTACCTGACAAAATACTGTCAGCATGAACAATAAATTTGAGCAGTAAATAAAATGGATTAGAATATACATATTTTCAACATTGTCACAAATTAATGAATGACATTTTTTTTTTTTTTTTTGGTCTGCATTTTCAAATTCTTACATTTGTATACCTAATACACAACATGGCAACATGCATTACACTCAACTACAATACATTTGTAACAACTAATATTAAACTTTTGAAAAGAGTTCTTTGCTAATTTATGCTCAAATCATTTTGACAGGGAAACAACTTATTTTTATGCATGGCAAAGATTTAAAAAGGCCAAGCTGGACTGGATATTACTTTCCATTTTTTTCTGCTGCTGTAAATTTCACAATACTACCAGAGGGGATGTGAAATTACAAAAGTGGCATGCCAAACTGAGCTCCAAACGAGCGTGCCAACCTGTTATTTGGAACTGGCTTGAATTTTCTGAATCCCACACTGCACAAATCACTGTACAATTTGTAAAGGATCAACAGGGGGAATACAAGGAGTCTGTTTCGTCATCCTCTAAGGGGCCGTGCACACAGAGGACATGCTTGCGTGAATAAAACGCAAGTTGCGACGCTGGTGTAGCTGGGACATGGCGTCATTTAAAAGTGAGGAGGGGAAAAAAAAGATGCCGTCTCACCGTTGCTATGACAAAACATCACATCACGGCCAGCACATAGTCTTATTAACGGCCAATATATCTGTCTAAAAAGAACACATTTTATACCAGAAACAGACAAGACGCCATCCAAAAACAGCGAGCAACAACAGCAAAAACAGTGAGACGCTGTTTGACGTCTGACGTGTGTTTACATAGGGAAACAATTCAAAAATAGTGCGATGAAATTCAGACACAGGATGCATTCAGTTGCAAGGATGCAACTCAGATGGGTCACCAATGTAGGTCAATAAACCCCTTGTATCCAACCTCTATGTATTATTATTATTTTTTTTGCTTTTTTTGGATTACCAGGCGAAGACACTGCCATCTCACTGCAAACTCAAATTTGAATTTCACAGCAACAATTTGCTCTATCAAGCGCTCCTTCTTTCCACGAAGTGACTAGGTGATCTTCAGGGATGCGTCAGGATACATTAGTGTTCACACGACAAATGTGATGTGTCTCAGTGCATCCCTGACCACCTCTGAATGTGCTTTGAGTGATCAGACCACAACGCACAGCTGAAGTAAAGGGGTGAACCCCATTCACACCTTTATTTAGCACTATCTACTTGTGATTGGATATACACTATGTAAATAAGACAGCTTCTGAGTTGCTGTTAGGTTTGTTTTTTCACTTTGACCGAGCTAGCCTGATGACTCCTGTAGACTTCAAGTCTTAAAGCTAAGCTAACACAAAATGCTACCCATAGGAACCGCACCAGTGGATGTACAGAGGTGAAAATGGTATCAAACATTTTGTCCCAGTCTGGGTAAGACAGAAAAAGGGTACTTTGCCTTTAATTAAGAGTATTCCTTTATTAAGTGCTGGACTAAGACTGGAGTAGCCAGCTGAAATAATGCAGCAAACACTGATCACTTCTCCATCCGGATGCTGAATTCAGCACAAGAGTGAACAGGACTTCCATTGCCACATGACTGAATGGACTTCTCTTGACTGCTGTCAGCACATACAAGTCTGTACATGACCATACACACACATTATACACACACACACACACACACACACACACACACACACACACACACACACATGCACCTCTGCAGGAAGTAACGGCCTTGGCTGTTAGCCATAGCTATTATAGCCATTACACAATTAAGTGAAGTACCTGGAGGGCCCAGCAGTAACTCTATCTGGCACACACACACAAACACACACACACACACACAGACCAGTGACTGGTAGAAAAGTCCAGACAAAAGAAGTGGGGCCAGGCAAGCAGAGGCAATTAGTCCTAATGGCCGATACAGGAATAGGACTTATAGGCTGCCAAGTTAGTCTGAGAGGAAGACAGAGAGAGAGAAACAGAAAGAAATGTATTTTAGGCTGCACTGTTACTGAAGGTTGGAGAGGCAGCAAAATGGCATTTTGTGAAAAACAAGTACACACACACGCATAAATGCACACACACACACACAGAAAAACAATCACGTGAAAAATAACTGAACTGGATCAGGATAGCGAAGCAGAAAGAGAGAGAGAAGAAGAGGAAGCGAGTGGAAAAATTAAAAAGAGGGGAAGAGAGAGAGGAGAGAGATGAGAAGATGGATGTTTCATCTTTCCTAGACAGCTGGTTCTAGATGTCAAGGGGAGACCTTTACAAACCTCCAGTCTCTAATCCACAACCACAGTTCTCTGAGCAGCAAGTGTGTGTGCGCCTACATACGAACCTGCCAGAGAGTGCAGAAACCCATCAGTGTGAGAGTCACTGTTTGCAGTTGTTTGTGCTTCAGAGACGAAGCAGACAAGGGAGGGGAGGGGTTGACATGGTATTAAGTGATCAGCCTTTAAGATAGCAGGCAGAGAGAAGAGCGCACTCTTGTAACACACTGTCCCTCCGGCCAAAAAGCTCATCATCTGCATCTCATCTGCATACATATACACTGACATGCCACGCCTCATCATGTTGCACGCACACACACACACACACACACACACACACACACACACACACACACACACACACACACACATGCACACAAATATTAAATAGGAATTGAATTAATGATAATATGGAACAAAAAGACAAGCTGGAGGCAAGGTGTGAATGTATGAAAGTTGAGTTTAAAAGAAAGACAAGAAAACCTCTAAATCTGTCTGACAGACGTCAAAGGGGCAAATTAAACTGACAGAGCTGAATTTCTTGGAGTCTAGATGCCTTGTCTAGTGAACAAAGTGCCAATGGGGATTCTTGG
>OMLF01005434.1:14835-25881 GCA_900302615.1 Holocentrus rufus | reverse complement strand
AGAGGGAAGTTAGTGTAAAGATTCAAATGTGCTCTTTTTTTTTTTTAGGATTTGTTCATTCAGCACTGAGGGGTTTAGAGCACTGATAAAGCTCCAGACGTTCCCATCCAGTTCACTCAGCAATGACCTGGAGTGGCTCCAAATGTGTTTTGGTCTTCACTTCACTTCCCGGTATGGGCTTTGTGTGGCGGGAAAATGGAAACATGATCCCACTGCGTCAGAGCAGGCGGACAAAGCCTCTGACAGGGACTATAGTAATTTTTCACAGTGCGGTGAATAGAGGCGGTGTCACATGAGTCGGCGTGACAGCTCGGTAATCCGAGCGTCGGGGCTGGTCACCTGAGCGTGATGGTTTTGACGTTGAAGGAGTAGTCGTGGATGCCCGTGGTGGGGAATCGAACTCGCAGCACGTCCTGGTCGGTGGGGATGTAGTCCGGGGCGGAGATGCGGTCCAGATTAGTCATGTAGCTGAGAGAGAGAGAGAGAGAGAGCAGGATCGTTTGGTGATGCAATGTCTGTGTTGCACTTCTCCTGCAACATGAGACCTGCGCTTTGTCGCTGTCACATGCAAAACTTGTAACTCCAATTTCGGTGATTTTCATGTTTTGAGTTCAGTTGAGAAAATTCCGCAGCCGTTGTAAAAATCTTTTCAATTAGATAAATTCAAAGCTGTTTCTTTTCTTGGCATCTTTTTTCAGCTTTTCAGCCAACAACAGTGATTTGTAGGTATTGTTTACATCACATTCAGTCTTGGCTGTGTAAAAGGGACTGAGGTGAGAAAAAGATGAATTGCTCATTAAAAAAAACTGTGATTAAAAAAAAAACAAGATGGGAGCGGAGTGAGCTGATATGACCCCGGGTACAGAGGACTGTTTTATGGCCCCGGGTTAATTCAGCCTGTCATTAGCTGCATGTTGACTGACTGTGTCTTATCGTGCTCACACCGTGATGACTGAGCGGCTCGGTAAACACGAAACACAGGAGAGAAGCACAGGCGGACTGAGCCGAGGTCGTCTCACTTTGTGCTTCAGGCTCAGTGTTTCAAGTTGCTTCTGACTGGTTTCACAGAGTTTGATGTCTGATCAGAAACTGGAAAAATAATACTTTGTGTGTCTCTGGGTTATGATGTTTTTATGACTCTGTTACCACTATAAAAGCTGGTTAATGTGCCCCAGCATCACAAGATGGTTGGCTGAGTTTCTCGGGGGCTTTAACATCAACTGGTGGTCTCAACATGGCTGAGAAATGGATGTGCACCAGTCTGTAAAGGACTAGCGCCCTCTAGTGGACTGAGGGGGAAATACAAAGTTATTATTATTGGGAGAGTGTTGCTGGAATAAATGGCTTGTTAATTTTTTACCAAGTTGCACAGCTGGGATTCATCATAATTAATGAGTTTACTTAAAAAATGTTGATTAAAAGTTAATGAAAAACCAGCCTCGAGTCTCAATGGATTCCAATACCCAACCCTAACTTTAAATAGAGATTCAAATATATAAATGAAGAGTTTAATGATTATTGATTTTATTATTAATAAGGTATAAATGAGACCAGATAAGGCACAGAGAATTCAGTTTAGAGCCAGCTTAACAAGCAGTTCAATGGTATGTTTTGTTTGACTGATGGCAGAATTCTCATAAAGGTGGAGCTAATTCTGATTAAATCCTTATTATTAGATATTGTCCTTTGTTACAATGAAATTCCTCAAAGTGAAGAGTAAAGAGAGTTCAACTGCAATGAAAAACCACAGTTTCGCACAATTAGCCATTTTTTCCCACTTGTAATAAAAAAAGCGGCATATTTAAGACCTTCGGGAACACAAGACAAAATCTATAGATGCACCAATACCTTTCAGTGTCAATACTGATACCGTGAACATGACTCCTACTCACTGTTACCAAGTACTGATCTGAACCATTACTTTCATAGTACAGACTTGGCATCATTTGACAAAATAATTAACTTCTTTTTCAGACCATTTGAGAAAAAAATCAAGACATTTTTCTTTTATTTCAGACGTGTTACTCAGGCCTCTTGTTATTGGATACTTAGTTATTTGGATATATAATCTTGGGTAAAACCCTGATATCAGTGCTCTGTTTCAGCCTGGTATGGGTCATCCTAACTAAATCTATTGTCAACATAGACATTTTTTGTGGTGTGTGTCCACTCATTACTCCGGGCATGCTGGGTATGCCATGCAGACATTCTTTGGCTCCCATTACAGTGCAGCTACTCACTACTCTGTGGAGTCCAGGAGCTGGTACTCTCTGCGCCGGCCGTAGCAGACCCGGATGCCCGAGTCGGCCCAGAGCCGTCGGATTGCGTCCACGTAGCCCCGGTCCAGCTGGATCACCTGCACCGTGTCCACATCCTTGAGCCACTTGGCACACATCTGAGGACAGGGACACACACACACACACACATATCAGTATCAGCAACATTTACCAATATACTGGATCTGTTGATTAGACCTCCTTGTGCTCTGACCTCGTTCTCCGGGTTGGAGTAGGGGATTTTCAGCGTGGTCATGGCTCCTGTCATGGCCTTGATGGCGGTGAAGATGTTCTGGAAGATACATTTGGCGAAGGCCTTCCTCTCGTCCTCTGAGAAGCCCCTGCCGTGGATGATCCTCATCTGTCGGATGAAGGTGGTTTTGCCGCTCTCCCCGGTGCCTGCAGGCAACAAACAGAGAGAGTCACAACAACGATAATAATAATAATAATCATAATCATCATCATCATCGTCATCATTATCATCGTTTTACAAAAATCTATTACAATGCGTTTTCACAAAAGAGGATGAATAAACCAAGTGAGTGCAGACAAAAGAAAGCAAAGACAATGAGAGTGAAATACAACAGAAAACATGCAGATGAGCTCAGAACAGGGATAAAACAGAACATAAAAGATTATAATAAAATTGCTCTCCTTTACAAGCAGGCTTTGGTAAGTGAATTAAAAGATGCTACAGGTCTAGTTAGCAGGTCTGTGACAACACATTTTACAATAAGCAAAATGTAATAAATTTATCCCTCTATTGTGTAGCCTAATAAAACCTACATTTGTAATAACTTTCCACATTTTGTAGGCTAATAAACTCCTTGACCACAAATTGTACAACAATGTGGTTAATTATTAGGTGCACATTTTCTTGGAAAAAAAAAAAAGTGCAACCCCCATGTTATGTAATAGGCCTAATCACCACACTATGTGATAAGTTGTTACAAAATGCAGGACAATTGATGACATTTTACATTCAAAAGGTTTATTACAAAAATGCAGCAACTTTTTACAAAATGCTGGTGTTACTACATAATAGAGAGGTCATTTATTACATTTTGCAAAGTCATTACAAAATGTGTCGTTATTACATAATGCACTGTTACAGGGAGCTCAAACGCCCGGCCATGCATCTTTTGTAATAAACCGAGTCTTTGGATGCCAGAGGAAATCAGGCTTTGCCCCAGGGGTTAAAAGGTCTGATATATAGCCAGAGGTTGCTGTGGCTTAAAAGAGCAAGTCTTGAGGAGTGATTTTACCTTTGACACCAGACGTGGCCGAGCTTATAAAGTGATCAGTAAGAGCTCAAAATCAGTTCCAAAAGTTCACAGGTGAGCAGCGTAATAACAAAGATTGGGGTAATGTGGTCTCTGGATTTTGCACCTGTTCAAACCCTGATGTCTGCATTAAAGCTGGAGGCATGAAAGGGACGTTTAGCTTGTTTTGTCGCTGCTTTGAGATCTTATCTGCTAATCTGCCCACCCAAGGCAGATTAATCCTCCAGGCATTCAACACCCGTCCTGCATGTGGCTGAATGGGTGAAGTACGGCTCTCACACTGCCAGGATCAGGGTGTGTTTACCACTAGGACCATGCACCCACATTAAGTATATATACTCATGGTACTGTAAGGTGTCAGCCACTACCCTTAAGTTGTTCATTCATTTACTCACATGCTGGCAAAGAAGATTATAAATCAAATCAAGGCTGTCAGATTATGCGATTTACGACAAAATGACCCTTGTGCCTTGCAGATGCTGCTACAGAGCAGCAGTCTGAGTTGTTACAGCGCTGTGTCACAGGTAATTACAGTCATATAGTGACTGTGTTAAAGAGGATCTGAGAAACAAAGCATTAAGGAGCAAAGCGACTTGATTGACAGGTTCTCTAACTGGACATTACCATTCTAGATGCTTATTTTCTCTCTAGTGTTCATTTTCACCCTCAGGGATTATGGTTCAACTTGTAGGGACTTGGTTATTTTATGAAACCTAATTTTAATAAATGTCTGGAAATTATTTTGTAACTTTTTGGATTTCATCTCGTATTATATTAGTGTTTATAAAGCACTTTGTGACACCGTTTTGTGTGCTAACAGCTTTCTTGCTCCTTCACCAGATGTGTGTGTGTATACTCCTCCTGACCTACATTTGAGTAGTAGAGTAGGGATGTGGTGCCTTGCTCAGAGGAACCAAAACTTGTAATTCCAGCCCCCTCAAGTCACTGACAGACGTCCAACAAATATCCTGTACAGTAAGTCTCGCAATATTACCTGTATGATTCTGTCAGCCAGAGAGAAACACACTCTTGGCTTGCGGTTCCACTTCTCTAAAATTTCTAGTAGCACTCAGGAAAGATGACAGTGCAATCTTATGACATCTCCACGCGATGTGGCCTGAAATGGCTCAAAATGTCGTTCGCATTTATTAAACAGTTTCAAACAGCCGATGGCAATATCCAATTCAATAATGATACAAGACTGCATCTTCCTTTCTTGCCAGAACTCAGTGGTGACCATAACACTGAATAGGGGTACATTTGCAGGGGATTTTTCCCCCTAGAATATAATGCAAATTTAATTTCAGCAGTATTTGGGTTGAAACAAACTTTAGCTTGAGCCCCGAGCCCCTATGCCTCGCACCTGGGCACTAGGGACTTGGCAAAAGCCTAAAAGCAAAACAGTGGTGCTCTGCAGGTTAGGCTACTAATCATAGCAGTAGGGCATCAAACAAACTGCAGGCCTATAAGTTCCTGTGCTGCACCTCTCTCCTGTGCTTGTTTAGCCTGAGCTTCAACCAGCCTGGTCCATTCTTTACATTGCTGAAAAATGCTTCTCATAACTTCCTCTCTGAGCTGAAGGCTAATTACTGGGAAATGGGACAGGTGTTTCCTAAATCAGGATATCAGTCAGTGCGATCTACTCTTAGTTTACTACGGTGTAGTAGCATTTTATATGTTTCCGTCCTGTCTAAAGAGATGACAGTGATGAGCCCATGACAGCTGTGTGTCTGAGTGCATCTGTCTGCAGGTACTGACCTAGTAGGAGAACTTTGATTTCTCGTCGCTCCTTCTTCTTCTGCTGGTGCAGGATCCTCTGGATCTCTTTGTCCATGGCGATCGTCCTCCTCTCCTCCTCGTTCAGGCAGCACACACAGGTGCGCTGGCACCAGCGCCAGCAGCCCGCCATGGCCAAACCCGCTGAAATCAACTTGTTAATGAATAATCAGCCAAATAATGAGCCGATAAGGATGGACGACGCGGTCACTGTCAACTGCGACAAACTTATGTTGTCTGTTTTTCTTCCTCCATAATTCATCAGGATTTATTTAGTGTAACACGCCCGCGGTACAGTGGAAACTCCCTTTAAATGTTGCAGCCTAGCTGGAAAACGTGATTACTTCTGAAGCTAAAGCTCAACACTGAGTCCTGAGGGGTGTTAATTTTAGACAACATTTCATCTTGTAAATCACTGCAACAGATGGGATTTAGATTATGGAGAGCGGCCAGTTATACAGCATTCATCTGGCTGAGCTAACTTTTCTAATTGTGCCTTGAAGAGTTTTCTCAAGAAGAGCCTGGATTAAGGACAAAGTCAGAAAACAGTGTCGTTGTTGTTATTCGTTACCTTCAGTTAGCTTGTCACACTCCTTGGAAATGAGCAGATAGAAACTTTGATTGCTTTTCGCGATCCATTTCCCAGCCTGTCCACTGTCCACACCTCTCCACCTGCGCAAATATTGTCGCGGAGGCGAGAAATATATGCCTTATTGATACGAAGTTAAAACACTTACAGCACAAACTAAATAACCTGCTCATCGGGAAAGTCCACTGCGTATACAGAAGAATATGCAGGGTATGTAGCTTAGTGAAAACACGCTCTGCTCTGCCAAAGGAATGCGCCCTGGGACGGACTGGTGCGTCAAGTTGGCCACAGACAACCAAAATACAACAGGGAAGTGCTGCGACTTTGCCTACAAAATAACAGAAATAACAAAAATGTAATCATTAAGGAATTAACAATCATCATTATTAGTTTGGTGCCTTAATAGTCTAATAAGTACAGGAAAACAAACTAAATTTAATCAACTCAAAAATAAGACAAGGCCCATAAGAAGACAATAGAAAACCTTAGGATGATTGATTGATTGATTTCTTTATTTGTTTATTTCTTTATTTATTTATTGCATAACCACAGAGAGCAAAAAAACACTTTTCTCTCTCCTCTTCATATTCTACAACAGAGACTGCCAAACTGGAACACTGTCATGTTTGCAGATGACAGGACTGTGTGACTGTGGCTGTCTATGAGTTCGTTGCCTGGTGTGAAACCATCTCTTAACCAGCCTCGAATTATTTCTATTTTCAGCTAGTTCACATCTTCATTTAAGCTATGACTCCCAGTGCATCCAGACATTTTGGTCACAAGTTGACTGATTCTGACATTCCTCAGATCTGTTTCTGCATGAAGCATGAACTACGCTTGAAATCTGAAACAAGGCAAATGTCACCATAGTTGCAGAAAGCATCTCCATCAAGGATCAACTGAACTGGAACCACTGGACTGTGTTTATTTATTGTTGTAGTTGATGATGGGTTTGCATAAGTGTATTTTCAAAGAAATGGTCATTATATTAAGCTTGAGGTGCTTGTCCAGCCACACTGAAATTATTAACTAGGCTTGAGGCACACAGACAAGCGGTTAAGAGGTGTATGATATAGCCTGGCGGCAAACTTAACCGTAAATTCAAAGACATCTCTGCAGTCTTAAAAGCAATCCTACGCCATATGCCACCAATGAAGAGAGGCCAAAAATAATTTGAAAGAAAGAGGAATGACGGAAGCATTTTGTGAAAAACAGAAAAAACATCAAAATCCTCACAGGAATTATTTTATTAAAACTGGAGTATCTGTAGAATAAGAAGGTATTTGTGTCACCAGTAAACTTTGAAACGCGTGTCAGAAAGACTTTTACTTTGAAAGCGCTGAGCGGAAATTATTATTTTCTTTCCTCTGGTTGGCTTGACAGCGGTTTGAATGAGTGCGCTGCGCTGCGGGCGGATAAAGTTTCGGCTGAAGGCTCAACTGTAGTTGATTGCAGCAGTAGCTCTGCTGCCTCATGTTTCAGGAGGTTTGGCTTCAGAGCTCAGACGAGTGAAATCACACAGCAGCAGCACAGACACAGAGTTCATGTGATTGTAGTTTGGATGATAAAAAGTTTAAAGGTGAATTTACTCTATAATGAGCGTTAGAACACACAGCAAACTGTACAAATAGAAGGATATTACTCAGAATGACAGCAAACTATGAACATAAAATACAATAGCAATGTGATAAAAACTGATAGGCTACCACAGAAGATATAAAATGAGGTGAGTAATGCAGACGCATTAAGTTTTCAGAGGAATGTTATAGTGATGTTTTATTAGGGCAGCAGTTAGGGATCACTCTCAAAGTGTTTTCCAGACAGACATGAAAGCGCACAACAGGTATTTTGTCACTCCTTCCCCTCGCCAGCTCTTCGGGTGTCAATCTTTTGTCTCAGCCGGCAGGACCGGTTTGTCCAGGCTTTCATGTTCTCAGATATTAAGATCGCCCGAGCTCCACATTGCCATGGGAACAAGGTGAGGCGAGAGAGAGAGAGAGAGAGAGAGAGAGAGAGAGAGAGATCTGCTCCTGCCGCTGTGTATAATAAGGTCAAACATTATAGTTTTAAGTACTTTAATGTTAATTTATTTGAAGTTTCTCACATGAATATATCTTGTCAATATAGGACGCATGAACCACTTTTGTATGCTCTTTAATCATTTGTCAATCTTATGTCCGCTTTTTACACTTCCCTTTTACGATCAAAAGGTTGTATTTATTTTCCTATGTCATGCCAATAAGTTGGAACTGAAAAAATAAAAAAAGAATAAAAATAAAAAATAAAGACAAGATTTTACTTATAGTTTTTTTCCCTACCCGTGATCATATTTGTATGCTTGCCTTTACACATTTTTTATTGTACTTGCCAGATTTTCAAAAATAGCATCCTCATTCTTTTCACTTTATCTGTTATTTTTCCTCCTCATGCTTTGGCAACACAAGTGTATTTACATGCCTTTGCCAAGTTGAAATTGAAAAGGCAAAAAGAGAGAAGGAGGAGAAGAGGGGAGGGCACGTGAGGAGAGGTGACAGTGCAGAATTGGGTGACACTGGGAAGGAGAGAGAAGAAAAGAGAGAAAGAGAGAGAGATGAAGAAAAGGAAGGAGAGGGAGGGAGGGGGAGGTACAGAGAGAAAGAGGGTGGTGGGGAAATACAGCATGGTTAGTGGGTGGGGACTGACAGTAACAGGAAAGTATCTGCTTCTCCCTGCCAGATACAGGAAATTAGGTATGTGCATGTAGTGCTCTCCTGCTGGCAGAGGTGAATCCTTCCAGGCAGCAGGAAGGGGGCGAGGAGAGGAGACTTTGTCCCCTGTCACTGGCTGCTGTGGGAACCTGAGGATGATTAATGATTAATCTGACAACAGCCATCACAAGCTGTGGCACACTGGAGATGGAGCGGCACAGGCTGTTTCCTTTCATGTTTACACGACTTCTGACAATGAATTAACACACGGATTATGTAAACGGTTCAGCGGTGGTTACGGTTTAAACGCCAGCAGTCTTTCAGGCGTTGTGGATTTGAGCGTGCATGAAAAACACAGAAAATTAAGAAAGAAAGACATTTTTTGAGTGGGACCTAAAATATGTTGAACAGAAAACACAGTTTGAATATGCATGGGAAAATGGCTTTTTTTTTTTTTGCACATAAAAAAGAACCTTGGTATTATTTTCCTGTTGACTAAAATGATCTTTCATATAAAATACTTCAAATAGACTTTAATTTAGACAAGTATCTCCTCTGAATAAATAAAAATTGCAATACAAACAAGATAGACAGTTGACAACCTTAGCGTATAATAGAAAAAGGCTTGAAGAAAAAAGAAGAACAGGGCCACAGGAAAAGAAGAAAATAAGCATATACTGAATTTGTGTATGTCTATTTATGTGTGTCTATAACTGCATATAAATGAGACATTATTAAATTTTTGGCACAAAATATTGTCTTTATGAACTTACATACTGCAAAGAAAACATACTCTCCTATAAGATGTAGACATGGATTTAAGATGGTAAGAAATTAAAATACATATTTGCCATGTTAATACAGCTAATATAGAGCAGGTGTTATTTACTTGCATCACATGGCAGATGGTTCAAAGTGTCTGGAGAAAGTGGCTGGTCTTCGAACATTTTTCTGTGGTGTGAGTCACTTTGAAGACTTGTGCAATGCATGGCAGCCCAAGTTGTATCACAGCGAGATGTGGGTAGGTCAAGCTGTAATCTCATGAGTCATGTTTGAAGATTTCCTCAATCATACCAATCATACCAAGCCCTAGTAGATGACATCTCAACCTTTTAAAGCTTTCAGCTTCCAAGTTCTCCATGTGTTCAGTGTATGCATGCTCAAGAGCTCGGTTTCCTGATTTGGAATTTGAAGATAAACCACCCCAATCCCTTTCTTACTTAAATTGCTTAAATGCACCTGATTTAACTATTTTGCTTTGTTATATGCTGCCACGCCCCATAAACTGAGTGTAGTCCACCTTTAAGTATTTTAATAAATGACTCTGAATGAAGCCCTAAAGCATTTATTTATTCAAGTGCTTTGGGTCAGAATCCCAACTGTAATGTTTAGTGCTGTTTTCCCTGCAAAAATGAAAGGAAAAGACACACTCTGCCCAAAAGATCAAATAGATAAGGCATAAAAGACAATGCATTTGAACTTGTGCCAAGTTTCAGCTCGTGTTTGTAACTTTACCCAAATTCTGCAATTACATAACATGTCCACAAGATGTCACTTGGCTCAACAGCGTTGTTATCCACCCTCAATCTCACTACTGAACCAGTGGCAAAATAAAACAGCTGTCAACCATCAGGATATAGGCACAAATGGGGTATTTGTCCTGAATAATAACACACATAAAAACTAACATGAACATGAACATGAATGTGGTTTGTAGGTCCGTGGGCATGATGATGATGATGATGATGATGATGATGATGATGATGATGATGATGGGGAGCTATAGATTTAAGTCTACCTCAAGTTATACTTCAGTAGACCCCGTGTTTCTGTTGTCAATTTGCCATTGCATTTTCATAATAATTTTAGTAATTATTATCAATGTCATCACTAGTACAATAGCAATAGATAAATAAAAAATTTTGTCAGGGTGTCAGATTTGCTCATACAGACATTGCACCTGACTGCCCCCTTTTGGCTGTCTGCAGAGTTTGTATTCCACATGATAGTCTTGCTCTGATGCTTAACTTGGCATGAATTTGGCAATGGAAATAATTTGGGCAGAATTTATTTATGTATTTATTTTTGAGAGGATCTTGTCAAAGTAGGTCAATATCACATATTTTACAGATGGGTTTATCCTGTGAATATAGAAGACATATGACAGCTATCTCTGCAACATAGTACTCAAGTTACGTCTCAGAAATCGATGTATTATTCACCGTGAAATTGCTGTTGACGTCGTAATAAATTACTTGGATTTATATGTCAACGGGCAGGATGTGGATGGATGTCGCCCCTGGTGTTTGACAGAGAATGGGCGTTGCCCATCCAGTCAAATATGTGTTTCTTTAGTTGACACGCCTCCAGAAGGAAGAGTTCCTCTCAAACAAACTTATAAAATGCAGAGCCTGCCCAAGACGCGCAAAGCTCTG
>OMLF01005434.1:1542-14815 GCA_900302615.1 Holocentrus rufus | reverse complement strand
CAAAGCTCTGTTTCTATTTGCTTTTGCCTTTGTCAATCATTTGCATCCCATACGACGTCAGCAACAGCGCCGCACGGGGGCTGATCGAGTTTAATACATCCACGGGGCTGATGAGTGGGTGACGAGCGACCACCACCAGGAGAAAAAAAAATAGCAGGGGCGATGAAATGCAAAGACTACAAGGGCCCATTTGACTGTCATTAAGACATTTACTCTTTTTCAACATTTGATCCTGGCGGCGTCTTTTGGAGAACACCAGCACAATGACGGTCTTTTGCCAGTCTCAGCTCTCTGGTTAGCCAGTTGGCTGCAGCAACAGTGATGGCTAGCTAAGCTAACGTGGCTATCTTACCCATTTAGCGAGCTATCCTAGTGAGCTAGGTTGGTCACTGGGTGCTTCGGCTTGCAAGTGGATTTCAACAGGATAACTACATTGACTGTAATTATAAGGCGGGTGATAAATGCAGATTATAGGGGCTGCCTTCGTCGAGTGTTTCTGACAGTGAACTAGCTTGTCGGTTTGCTGTTGGGTTAGCCAGCAAATGGACAGTTTGACGGGAGCTCTTTGTCACTGCGCGGGCGTCTGGTGCTGGTTTTGGGGCGGCTAGGCTTGTACTCGGCTGGGCAGCCAGGAGACTGTACAAATGTGGCAGTGTCAGCTAAGTGTGTCCCACTGTCTCTGGGACCGAAGTTGGTAGTTTGCAATACTAATTTTTGACGTGTTTTAAGAGTGCCAGACCGAGACGCTAACCAGCCGCTTGGGGAAAAGAATTAAACACAGACGTTATCACAGTTTGCTGATTCTCGCTGTGACACTAGCTGAGTTAACGCTAGCAGTATATAGCTTGCATGCTAGTTAGCTTTTTTGAGCGAGTTGCCCAAACTAATTTCAGCTACTTTGGCAGTGCATCTGGAAAGTTGCTTTGTTCTTCAGCAGTTAATTGTGGTGTTTTATTTGTGGACATGTTGCATTGCTAATTTTCAGTGATCAGCTGTCACTCACTGTAGCCGCAGGATTTACAGAAGACTTTGACAAGGCTGTCAAATATTTGACAGCAGTTTTGCCATCAGCGAGGAAGGCCAAATTTTGCACCAGGCAGCAACCGCATCCGGCATAGTTAACAGTATCTGGATATACTCATTGAAAACGGATTTTTTTCTCCCCAAATAGCTGTCACCATCTGAGTTGTCACTCAGAGGGAACCTTTATTTATCGAATATTTTGTGCGAGGTGTAGTAAAGCGCCCCATGTAAGACGGGCTTTTGAGCTCCTGCGGTGATGACTTTAGAATCCATGATGGCTTGTTGCCTGAGCGAGGAGGCGAAGGAGTCCAAACGAATCAACGCCGAAATCGACAAACAACTCCGGCGAGACAAGAGAGACGCAAGAAGGGAGCTGAAGCTTCTCTTACTGGGTAGGCATAATTCACAATATCTTTTTAATCACGTAGTCTCTCTCAAATTACAAGGAGTGGACACACACACACACACTCTCTCTCTCTCTCTCTCTCTCACACACACACAGGCACACACATACAAAATAAACAAAAACCAGAAAATGCCAGTGTCAATGTTGATTTGTTGCATGCAACAGGCTGTGTCGATTGTTGCATAACCCACTTCTCCCGGTTGCCACAAAATTTCCCTAGGTGATATGATATGCAAAACAAGTTCCAGATATTTACTCTAATCCTACCACGAAACAGTAACGTCAGTGAGCTCAGTGCAGCCACTGACCCAATGTTTTGTGAGAGTTGACACTTGTGATGATTAAACCTTAGCTTGAATGAATGAAATTTACATGGAACTGGAGGGTGTGTAGGTGTTGTTTGTAGCCAGCATGTTCTCCAACTGGCATCTCCAGTTATAGAAGTTCTGAGGAAAAGCGATTAAAGAAATGATTAGATCATAACTTTCATTTGCCCTTTTGGATCTCCTCCTGCCCTACTTGTACCTCCAGGATTGACATAAAGGCCCTTTGACATTGGCTGTCAGGTTGATGACACACTTACAAGCAAGACAAGTTAGACAACCAATCATACAGTAACAGAGGCAGGAGATTGCCTTTTTTTTTTACTGGTTGCTGGCTCTTAATGAATAATATGTTGCGGTATTGCTTGAGTTGAGTTGATTGGTCTGTGATGACAGCATTTATATGAGTCAAGGTTTTATTATCTTCTTTTTTTCTTGATTAGGTGATGCTTGTTTTAGGGTTAATTTTGACCATTTTTTTTAATGGTGACTCACAAAACACTAATTTAAAGCACCTTCAGATAAAAAACAGAGGCAAGGTTTTAAAGTTGATTACCATTTCAGTGGCAATTGTTGGTAATTCATGCTATTAATCTCTCACTGTAAACAAAGACTATTGTTTAAGATCATTAGGGACCTACTTGGTATTGGTTTGAATTCAGTGGTGATAATTTGATTTATTTGTTAGCCAATTAGTGCTGCGTTAAAGCCATAGGACTTAATCTGGATTACCTGGATTATCAAACAGGAGTTTGGTCATGTAAAGCTGGCTGAGCTTCTGATGCAGGCTTCTGTCTTACACCCCACTGTCAACACAGTTTCTCTTTTTCATAGTCTTCTTCCACAATATAGTTTTCATCTTAATGCCTGCCTCGAAGCTCTCATTCGCCTCTTATGATGAAAAGGACTTCGTTTTAATTAAGTCTGTTTCAAGGGAGAGAGCATTTTGTCACTGTCTAGTCTAGAGGTGGCCCTCATTGGGAAATGACTGGTTTCCAGAGACTAGGCTGTGTCATCCACAGGCCAATTTTCATGTTTAATGAAGACTAGCAGAGCCATTCTACTTTTTTATGTGATCTTTCTATTGATCCTAGAAGACATTTGTCCTTCAGCTTGTCCCGCGCCACAGGGAGGTCAAAGTGCAGGGTCAGCTACAGAGCAGTATCCCTGCAGCTGATGGGGATTCAGTGTCTTGCTCAAGGATACTTCAGCAGTTTGGTGGCTTGCTGTCATGGCTTACTGAACCCAGGCTTTTTGGTTAAAAGGGAGCGCTTGCTCATTGCTGCACCAACCTTCTGCCAAAAGCTTCCGACAGTGCACAGACTTGCATCGCGTAATGTGTTACAACAGTACTGCGGTCAGTACTCATTTCCCATCCTGTGCCTATACAAGAGGAGAAATATGGTGCTTTTGAATGGAATTGTGAAAAAGCTGATTGCCCTGCTAATCATCATCATCTCACACCTGTTGACCTAATTTATTATCAGGCTTCAAATAAAATGGAAAATAGCCAGTTGACCAAAATGAAATGATTGAAAGAAAGATAAAACACCTTAAACATCACACACTTCTGTCTTCGTAAAGGTTGTATATGTTGTAAAATTGTATATAACCCATTATTTTTCACACTGTATTGCTGTAATTTTGTAATTCTAAAAAAAAGAAGAAGATACTGCTACATTTTGGTTTTGTGATTTTCTAGTATTGCAACAGCACAATAGTGAAGTAACCTATTGTGAAACAGTAGACCTGAATTTGTAATGATTAGATTTGAGTCCGTTTGGTTGATTTTCAGCACTTACTAGTGTTTATCTTTAAACACACTAGAAATTGCCACCAAACACCAGCCAAATGTTGGTAGATTTTTGGCTGAGATTGATCAGCCAGGTTTTTTTGTACTGCTCTGTCTACTTTGGCCATAAACAACCATTGTTTTGAGACTGATTCTATTCCACCAGTCATATTTGGCTGGCGAAATAGTCAAAGCGGCTGACGGATGTTGGACTACCAGTTACTGAGCACATCAAGAGCGCAGTTTGTTATTGTGAGCATGTGTAGCCCAGGATAAACCAGCCTACCAGACTTGATTAATGTTCATTATCTTTTTTGTGTGCGTGTGTAACAAATGATAGAAAATAACAGATACCAAACTATTGGTATCTGCGCAGAATTGAAGGCTCTAAATCTTTTGGCTGTGCGAGTGTGTTTGGAAACTGGCAGTACACAAAAGGCATCTGTTGGTTCAGTTGGCCAACATATTGTCAAACATTGATTAGAAATATAAAAGTGGTGGGCGTTAAAAAAAAAAAGACATTGTCCTGTTTTTCCTGCTCACAGAGGAGATGGTAGGATGGTGACTCATTGAAAGAGAATTGAAAGAGATTGATTCGGAAGACTGCCCCCTTTCCCTCATCACAACCCAGTTTTTGATGCAAATGTTAAATTACAAATTGCAGGAGGCACTTTTTTTTTTTTAGCCGGCGGTGGGAGTGTGCTGTCACATTATTTTAGCTTGTGTAAAAAAGATCTAAGCATTGTCTAGCTACAGTATGAGTTACAGTGTAGTCTGCTTGTCTCACTTCATTTGGCATCTATTATGGAGCTCTGTGATCCTTTTATAGACCTCCGAGCACAGTGTAGCTTCCTATGATGTTTTTGGCTGCATATGATTCAGGTCAACAGACTTAACTATTTCATCCACCGTCCACAGTGGCTGCTGCATTCTGAAATTCACATCTACCTTTCACATTTTTACCAGCCATATCTTTCAAGAACACAAATGAGCCTCGGGATGTGTTAGTCGCCTGGCACTGTGGCCGGCAGACACATGCCAAACCATCCCAACATTTGGCTGGAATTAATACCCAACCTTAACAGTCTTAATGACTCAAATGTTTGATTATGCTATTTTATCCTCGTATGAAGCTCCCTCCAAGCTGCACCAGCCTTTGGTCACTGTTTTCTGCATTTAGTTTAGATACAGTGCAGAATGCTTATCTGCTGGCTATACTTTTGCAGATGGCAGGGTAGTTGTGCGGCATTAGCGGTTTTGTCTGATGTTTCTAAGTGGAGGAAATTATTCCGGCTGTTTATCAGTAACAGGCTGGATCGCCTCAGTGGTGTGGTTAGCTAGCTGTGGGCTTGCATGCAGGCTGAGGAAGAGCCAGGGTCAGAGGAGCGCTCTGCCGCCTGCGCTGTAGCTAATGAAAGTCACAAGTAATTAAATGTGTGCAGCCGGAACACAGGGAGCCGCAGTAACAGCACCCATCTATGAGCTTTCCTCAGCTCGTAGGACACGTCTCATTCATACCGGCATGACTGTGTGTCAATGCATCTGTGTCACTGTGCTGGTTATACATTGAGATCCATATTTGCTAGCTTAAAGTGACACATATAAACTATACCTTATAGGATGTCAGATGAGCCATAGTGATTTTTATTTTGTGCGTGAATGGCAGAAATGAAATTCATCATAATTTTTATAATTGATAAAACACTTAAGTCATCTGTCATAGGGAAGGTCCAATTATTTGTTGGTTACATCTTTACAAATGCAAAGATTTGCTTGCTTTCTCTGTTTCATATCATAAAATGAATTTGTCTATTGATTTGGCTGCTGGTCAGTTAAAGTAAAGAATTTCAAGGCATCACTGAGGGCTCTGGTAAACTGTGATGGGCATTTGTCATTAATTTTGACATTTTACAGACCAAATAAGTATTTGTTTTACTGAAAAAAAGTCGATAGATTAACGAGTAGTGAAAAAAATTATTTGTGTAACACACGGTGTTGCATATCCTGCAGTGTCTCCTTGTGAGGTCCTGTTATGCCTGTACCACATGTGCTGCTATGTACTTATGTCATTATGGGAGTTTGTGATATGTTCCTGCACCAGTTTGTTTAAGAAAAATTTGTGTGTACATTATTTGCACTTGGTGAATAATAACTGTCAAACTTATGTAATCACGAACTCATAACCAGGAAAAGAAATATCCTGTTTGAAAGAAATGTGAGCTGTTTGAAAGATCCACAATCTGTCTTCAGGTTGACCGGGATTTTCCCCCCCTCGTCTCCTTTTGGTTTGGTGACAGCACTGAAGGCTGACGGTGTGGACCGGCCCGGTGTACACTCATGTGCATGAATGTGTTTGTCAATTGTGAACTTGGGTGCCAGTTCCCAGCACTTGATTACATCGTTCTGCACATTATAGTGGTGTGGAAACGCACTAGTTACACATTGTAGCAGTGTGGAAACAGTGACTGGAAACACTGACTTCCACTTTCCCTATGTGGGTCCAGTGTTAACTGATGGACCATTTGGCTAAGTCATATGGATAGAAACCTGTAAAACGTGCACTAGTACATACAGTACAAATCACGTGTTATTTACTTTTTACCTTCTGTGCAGAATTACTAATATTATCCAAACAACGTTTCACAAGAGGAAAATGAAGTACATTTGGCCCTCTCCTTAAATATTCTGTGTGTAATTGTGGCTACATTCACATTTAACTTAACCTCCAATTTCATTAGTATGTGGATTTTATCAGATTTTATCAGGATTTTATTTATGTTCTTGTTTTATTCTTGAATTCCATGTTACATATAACAGGGCGATCTATTTTGTTTTTTTGAGATGCTTCTCATTATTTCACCATATTTTTCAGAATATGAATTATTTGAATCCACATTACATTATTTTCCATTATTTTAAATAATTCCTGCTTCATCACTAGTGCAGAATGACTGGAATGACAGAGGAGGAGAGCAAGGGGATGATGGGTATGATGGGTATCAAAGGTCATGAACCAGTTTTGAGCGCATGACATCAGAAACGCACTCTGGTATGCCCCTATACAGGATCTGTAAGTACTGACATCGGAATGAGGATACTGTACATACACACATGAAGCACACACCTTGTCAGTGTGCACACCACTTAAACTGGTGGTATCTAGGCTAATCAGTGTTTGTTTTTTTGGCAACACCCAAGGATGTCTCATGCATAGAGTCTACCTACGCCCATTATGGTTTCTCTTTGTAAGTCATACGCTAAGCCAAGGAGATCAGCCCTGTGTCAGCCATATTTATTTGGATTTCTGTTAGCTGCTGCCAAGGTAACAACAATCATGCCAGGGTTTTATACACATAAAGATTCGAACAAAGATGAGCAACCCACACAATGAGTCCAGAAAGGACCCAAAAGGAGACTTGTAAGACAGGGTGTGAGCAGCATCTCAGGCCATTACAGGGCTACCCCCTGGTATCCCAACTATGCTCATACGCATGCTAGCGTTGCTGACGGCAAAGTTGGCAGATGCTTCCCTGTATCCTTCCTCCTACTACTCTATCTCTAACAGCACCGGCAGACTCTTAGCCAAGGTTGATAATGCTAATCGTCACCCACATGAACTTATTTCCCAGAAATCTTAAGTGGCTCACCTCATAAAGCCTGACCTGGCCTTCCAGTTTGGCAGTGCCAATTCAGGTTGCCAATAATTGGAGCTAAATGCATCGGGGATGCACCAATCAGGCATTCTGGGGCCGGTTCTGACTGCCAGTTGTTTTTTAAACAGTGTGGTTGGCAAATCGCCGATCATATCGCTGATTGAAATGATGCATTTTTCCAAGACTTTGCAAGACTTTCCAACAACAACAACGCACTACAAGCATCATAAATACAGCTGACATAAAGTAAAGTTCCCGTATACAACTGTCTTTATCAGATTGTTCTTATTGCAGAGCTGGCCTATCTACGCCTAAATCTTAGGTTTAAACGAAGCATAGATACATGTTAGTGTGACAGAGGTACAGAGGTACATGTTGCTGCTGGTAGTGCATGAAACATTTTTCATTGTGGCAGCAAACACTTTGCCCTCTGTCTAATATATTAAGCTAGATCTGTGATCGTAGACTGCTGAATTAATAACACAGCGTTGAAGAAATGACCCATCAGTGGCAGATGGACAGCATGCTGACACTGCTAAGACTCTGCTGACTGCCACAAATTGGCTCATAGCCCATTTTTTTGGGACATGCACTCAACTGCTTTCCTGATCTGGCAAATGAATATATTTTTTTTAAACGGCAATCCGCCGATCACAATGACCTATTTAGATTGTTTATCGGCTTATTATTGATCAGTGAACCCTTAAAGTGCATATTGGTTTGTATTGACATGCAATTTTCTACCCACTGCCAGCCACGTGCATCTCATTTGTGTCTCACTGGTAATCAATTATGCCCTCGGCCTCCCTACTTCCTTCTTAATGAGAGACATCATATTTAGCATACTTGCATCCAAACACGTCTCATCCGACTGCCCTGGCTGTGTGTTACGGTCATCAGTGGGACACTAAATAGATTTTTCTTGTGATTACACTGCTAATTTAATTAGGAGCAGGACATCTAACCTCATTTTTTTGTGTTACACCTTTTACTAGTCTATGGGAAATATTGCCTCTCCTTAGTCTTAGGCTGCTTGTCTGCCTTTGAGTTAAAACTGGTGCTTACAGTTGTCGTTCAGTGTGATTTTTAAGATCTTATTCCAAATTTTGGATTTTATCAGGTCACATCGGCGTATGTCCACACTTGGCTTGAAAATGTCTGTGATGTGTCTCCAGTGGCTCTGCTTGTTTAAATGTGTGTCTGTGCTACTTGCTCCCCACTCTCCCACTCAGTTTCTTTACGCTGCTTGCACACTTGCTGGATTGTGGCTTGCGGCCAGGTAATGTCAGAGTCTTATCACAATGCAAACCTGACCACTTCATAGGCGCCCTCTTCCAGATCTGCCACTCGGTGCGTCCCAGTGTGGTCAAATGATAAAAGTCCAACTGAAGTGATGAATGCAGGGAAATTGTAGCCAAAGAGGAGTGTAAGGATCAGGAATCCTTTTTATGTCAGCCATTGGCGATGACAGCAGCGGTCCTAGAAAGTCACATACAACTCATTTTACATAACTTTATCATGCAAATTGTGGCACCACAAGATTTGCATGTCACCCAGTTAGAATCAGCGGACTTCAATGACACACAATGTAAACACACTCCACACAGGGGTGAGGGGGAAATACTGAGGGCCTCTAGATCACTGCCACAGAAAAAAAAAATGTATTCCAGACGCTCTGTGATGATAAAATACCACAGAAGTGGGTTGGACACATGCTGAGAAGCAGTGGGGTTTTTGTTATCCATTCAAATCAGTTATATATATATTTAATAAAAGACCAACATTTTACAGTTGTTATCTATATTTTTTGTCTTAAAGGTTAAAATTTGAGTCTTTTTAACATTATAAAATTATAGTGTTAGAACGATATGATTTTTCTGATATTTGGAAAAATGTATCGCATAAATGGGCATTTTTAAAAAAAAAATAGTATGCTCATCCAGTGTCTGTTCTTTATAGACAGGGGATGTTGTTCAGAATCATGGAGAGACTAGAATGCTTTTATGTTGGAGGTCATCTGAAATTGATCTCTCTAATTTCTTAAAAAAAAAAAAAAATACTGCTTCTTGCAGATTTGAGTTGTTCAATTAGAAATTCAACTGGATTTTAAAACTAGAAAATGTAGATGAGCTGGAATTTTCAGCAGTCTATTTAAAACCTTTTGTTTAATTTTTTTTTTTTTGCTTTTGGTAATAGATTTTAAACAAATGCAAATAAATTTTGTAGAAATAGCAATGCTCATTGTTTCACTTCTGAAATTAAAAAATATTTTTGGCCACATATTTGAAGCAGGCATGTTACAGAGTGCAGAAACACTTCAGTGTCCCTCTCCTGTGATCCCCTCAGGAAAGTTTTTCACCAAATATTATATTCTTTCAACTACTGCAATGCACTCATTGCAGATTAAACACATTGGTTTGGTGTTTGGAGATGACAGTAAAATAAACAATAATTTTCAAGTCCTGGCAGGGCTAAGCGGACGGTTTTCCTTGTCAATTTTACATTTCAGGGTTGACAGACATTTTGAAAAGCTGCTAAGCGTGATTGGAATTGCGTCATGAGAAAACGTTGATTCGTGAATGATAACCTGATTGTCTTAATGTTTCTCATGCTGATTTTGCTTCTGGATTTTAGACTATGCTTGTAGTGCCTTAACTATTTTGGCTGTAATATAACAATACCTTTTATAAAATATTACAATTAAAATATTAAAATTGGTATTAAAATAGCCTATTTAATTCAAGCTGGTTGGGGCACTCAGAGGTTGTTTCTGGGCCGGATGTGGCCCGCAGGCCGCCAATTTAATGGGCTGGCTATAAAGGCTCTGGAAGTATTTTCTCTTTCTGCATACCCTCTGGTGGTAATAAACAGTTCAACACAAGAATCTCACTGTGCAATACCAATACTTCCACAGCATCATAAGACAGTTGCATATGTTACAGTTACTGCTTGATATTAAGGTTTTTAATACAAAACCTTCTTTCAAAGCAGATGCAGAACCAGTGTTAATTAAATTCATTAAAGTGTCAGGGTCTCTTATCATATCACTGCTGTATTGTGCTGTAAAATGATTGCGACTAATTAGCACCAGAGATTATGAACATAGAGAAAATACCTTCTGAACCAAAGACCATATTTATTGGTTTATTTTTTATTCTTAATGTTCTTAACTGTGATGCCCCTTTGGTCTCAGTTGAAACTAAACCCTAACTTATGTAGGCAGCCATATTGCAGGCTACAGGTCCATATGTAGCCTGATGTGAAAGAAGAACCAGCATTTTGTATTTTTTTGTATCTTTTCTGCATCAGAAATATCAACTATTTTTTCCAGAGGTCCAGTTTTGAAACCTCTAACTTCTGTTGCCGTCGATAAAGAATTGAGTTTCCCAGTGCGGTTTAGGAAGGCAGGTAGGTGTTGGTAGTTCTGCACTGTTTGTCTGGCGGCTCTGTTGGTTAAGCAAACAGTGATGTTGACACACCCAGAGTTTCGGCAGTTATGTGGCAGTCAGGCCTGTGAAAGACTGCCCACTCCTCATGACACTGCCTGCCCGCTAGCTCGCTATTACTTACCTGTACAGCCCTCCTTAAAGCCTCCACTTATCCCTGTCAGGACTGGATGTGCTGGGCCTGAAGGATTTGTCTCTCTTGTAGCAAATGTTTAGAGTGGAGGGTTGGGACACTGAGAGGGGTTAGGATTAAGATTGATTCCTAAAAAATTAGGAAACTATGAAGATTTTAAAAGGGACTGGGGTATTTACCAGCCAAGGTGCCCTGTATGCAAAGGAAGCTTATTGACTGAACTAGGACTTCAGCTAACATTTAAATGCCCATCACAAGTTACCAAGCCCACATGAGGTCTTAACATTGCTTACTTAGTCTGACAAGCAGCCAAATGAATCTAAAGTAGTAAAAGTCCTCATTTTATAATGATAAGAAACAGAGAAACGCAAGCAAAAAGTGGCAAATTAAATGTTTGGCATTATTACTCGACACAAGGATAAAACAGTTATTCAGTTATCCAAATTATAGTTGATTAATTTTTTGTTTATTGACTAATCAGTTAATCATTTCAGCACTAGACTGAACCTGAATCTTAGGCACTGCTCAGAAACTAGTCTGCTCTTAGCCTAATGACCTAATCAGAGCACAATATGCATTCATATCTCTAAGTTATATTGTGTTATGTTTGTCATCTAACAGCCATGGTGCATGTGTGAGTTTGCACCAGCAGTGAGCAAGTCCTCGGTGAAGTCACGGACTTGGAAGAAGGAAGTGAAGTTGGAGACAGCACAATTAGATTACATCCAAGAAAGGATTGCAAGCTGCAAACCTTCTGCCCAATGGGAAATACTGCTGTTCCAGTACAACTCGCATTTTGATTAAATGGAAACCAAAATAGGCAAAATGATTAAATTGACATTTAAGTCCTTTAGAAGGAAAAATATGCAAGGAATGTTCTCAAAACTGGAATAGAGAACTTGTGCCTTTCCCCCTCCTTTCTCTCACTCTGTCTGACTTTCTCTCAGCAGAGATAGTCCTAGATGCGCTCTTCCCAGTCCACTTGCTCTGCAGACACACGGATCACACATCCGATTGCAAAAGAGGAGAGAACAGGAACGCAGACAAACAGATCCTCATCCCTCCCACCCACTCCCTCCAGTCCCTCTCTTATCATTGACAGGAAGGCATTCAGGCTGTCATTCAGACTGTTGTCGAAGTGAGTCAGTGTAGCTGGGGATGTAGCAGCAGATGTCATGCCATAGATGGTTAGCTGGAGGAATGGCCTTGCTTGGCAGCAGGTGTCAAGGCAGGGCTTGGCGCCCACTTGGCTATCTGCTGTATTTAGAGGAAATGGCTCAGAGACATATTTGTCATGATTTTCTTGATTTCAAGGTTTTTTTGTTATTTATGTGTGTATTTTTTTAAGTTGCTTGCTTCCATTCCTTTAACATAGACGCCTCAAGACTCTTCGTACTTCCAAAAGATAATTGCATCAAATGTACATGAGCAAATTTTTATCACCACTATGGTTTTCAGCAGAAAAATTAGTTGTACAACATGTCTTTACTGCTATTCATATCTAATGAAGATTCTCATTTTCCACTTACTCCCAATTTCCTGTTGATTTTTCCTGCGGTTTTGTCTTGGCCACAGTGCAGCTATACATATAACCAGGGAGAGGGGAGGAGCTATGGAGGTGGGAGGAGTCCATCTTGTGACAGTGTCACGGGAAATGAATAAGAGAGAATTTTATATCTCTCTCACACAGCCGCTCCTCCAGCAGGCTGTGCTGAACTTATCCATCGCAGCTGTACGCTGAAGCATCAGTCAGCCTGCTGGTCCAAGTGCAGCCAGGCTGTCAGTCACTCAGTCCCTGCACAAACAGTGAAATGAGGCACAGAGTCAGTCCCTCAGTCCGGATGTCATCTCTGTGCTCAGTCTGTCAGTCAGCTGCAGTCAGACTGAGAGGCCTGAAGCCAGCGTGTTCCCACTTTCTGCTGAGGTGGCCATAGCTTCCTTTTTGCAGCACCCGGGTGAAGTTTTGAGGAATCATTTACGCAGAGGGCCTTTCTCCTCCGTGCTTTGTCAGACTCTGCACCTCCTCTCTTTCCCGTCCCCACTGTCTCTTTCACTCTTTCCCTCACTCTTCCCCTCTCAACGGGGAAGCCAGACTGTGCTTTAAGTTATTACTCCTCATGTAATTTGGAGCTGAAATGCCTGCTGTGGCCTCCAGCTGGCCGGGCCCAATGAAATGGATCCGTTTCAACTATTTTTTCTTGCTTTTTTTTCTGTTCTTTGCAAGTTAATGGTTATTTAGCAGAATGAGTAATACCCAGGTCGGTGCAAGGCGCAGGCAGAGTGACACGGTTCTGCCTCAGTAAACGTCATGGCTGTGTGATTATTGGGCTTTTCCTTGCCCTGCCCGTCCGGCTTTGCTGTGTTGGTGATTTCAAAATTGCTCATTAAAGTCTCTGGTAAGCCTGTATGGTCTGAACACCCTGACATTGGTGACGCTTTATGTCCTTGATTCTAAAAAAAAAAAAATAATAAAAAAACAAAAAAAATTTAGTCCATG
>OMLF01005432.1:2511-21243 GCA_900302615.1 Holocentrus rufus | reverse complement strand
TGAGTGAGGCCCCATCCTCCTCTTTCTCCTCTTCCTCCTGGGTGCTGAGTAAGACTCTCAGACAGGAAGTGAGTGTCTTGTGGGGAATGTGCTGCAGGCTTTCTCTCTTTCTCTCGCTCTCTCTCTCGCTCTCCCCCTCTGTTGCTCCCTCTTGAGCATTAAAACACTGCTCTGTTGTTCCAGCTTCCAGCAGATCCTCTGTGCAGTTGGAGTTTCCCTGCTCTTCATACTCACACTACAACCCAAACCCTACTCCTGGGCCTACTAAGCAACCCAAACAAGAAAAGTAGTAGTGTACATTCAGATTAAACATCAGAAACACTTAAAGCTGCATAAGTAATGGTTGAATTTTATGTTCCCCCATCTAATACTTGGGTAGCTCACAAAGTGTTTCAACTACCCTGAAAGTCCCAGTGTGGAATATCAAGAGCTTCCATTCCTCACGACCAGTAACAACCCTTGAAGGTGCAACATGTTCCCATGTGACCAGAATGAAAGTTAAGATGGGGAGGCAGGCAGGCGGAGTGGAAAAGATGAATAGACCAACATTGGAAAGGAAAATCCTTCTCCCAGATCTGTGAAAAGTGAAAATGTCATTTTAGGTCCTCAAAGTGGATCATCATCGTCTGTCATTTGGGGAGACTTTGGTTTCAACCCAGATGATGGCAAGTAAACACATATTCAGTGCAAACTTTGCATCAGTGTCTGCACATTAAAGTAATAAAATAGTACTTATTTTAATTGTGTAAATGCAGACCACAGCAAGAGAAGACTGTGTGATTGAAAAGACTTTCTACTAGACCTGCATAATGAATCAATAATATATCTATCGGGATATGAGACTAGTTATCTAGGATTTTGGGTATCATATTGTAATGTGGCATAAATGTTGTGTTACTGTATTACAATAAAGGGATGCAGTTTTCTTAACATATTGTTCTAGCTGTTCTGTTTGGTCATATGCACATTACTGATGACTTATTCAAAAATCTCGTGTATGTAAATATCTTATGAAAGCTTCAGTAGTCATCCCTACAAATATCATCACAACATTGATATTGAGGTATTTGGTCAAAGATTTGTGATATTTTGTCCATATTGCCCAACCCTACTCAGTAGTTTCTGCTACTTTTAGCAATACTGCACTAAGGAAAACAAACAATAAATAAGAAAGTAAAAATTTATGATCAGCAGCAGAAGTGCGGTAAATGACTGAACCACGACAAAAAAAATCATGATTCATAAGTGAATCATAACATGTAGCAGAATCATCAGGATGATCGTTTTTGCCATCATCATTCAGCCCCAGGTGACGGTTAAAATAAATAAAGCTCACCGTCGGTGACTAAAATATCTAAAACTGTAATTTTTGACAGTATTTGTTGCTGTATGACCTGGCTGCACTGCCCCAGGACGATTCCTGTACAGCACATTTTGCAACACTTGGCTTTAATAAGTGATCCCAGTAATGTAGTGTGGTTAGCAGCGTAGCACGCAATCACACATCAGAGCACCAACTGTGTGAGTGAAATGATTTATCTCATTTCAGTGTAAAATTCGGTTTAACACTGAGCCATGCACTCTAGTTTTAGTACCTCCTTCTTTCTCTCACTTTTACAGATTTGACAGAAACATGCTGATACAATTAAACAATTCTATTCAACTTTGCTTACGCGTTGAATTCCTTCATCCTGGGCATGATGAAGCTTTCAGGAGCTCTAATATAATTGAGCTGCAGTTGGTGGAAAAACCTGTGATTCATTACTCAAGAAAATAAAACCAGGAGTCTTATTTCAACAGTCGGACTTGAGCTGGAGTTCTCTGACCCATTTCTCTGCTCCTGGAACTGTAAATGGGCTGAAATGAATACCTGTTTTTCTACTTCCCTCAAAGCTCTTTTTCTTCAGCCCTTTTCAAAGTGCAGATTTACATTCTGTCTGGTTTGCGGTTGCTATTTTAGAAATGTTTTTCGGGGGGGCACCCCCTACTTATCTTGCACGCGTGCGCACTCGCCACGCACACAGACATCCAGACGCGCACGCATGCACGCACGTGCACGCACCCCAGCCCTCACCGCTCCCCCCCCCGAGAGCTTTGAGTGTTTATCTTTGGAGAACCTCGGTTTCTGGTTTGTTGTTCTCCCTCTTCATTCAACATCCAGTACAATCTGCCTTTTCTCCACTTGCCCTGATTGGAGAGAATGTGCTTTTATGAGAGTACCTTTTGGATCTGATCCTCACCATTGCTAGAATATTCTCCACTTGGATAAAGGAGGGAAGGTGAAAAAAAAAAGAATCTCATTTTACTCAGGTTGGGCCGAGGGCAGTCATTTCAAGAAAGATCCTAATTGAATTACACTCGTTTCCTATGAGCAGTTATGCATAGCTACGGTTGATTGGATGTATCAGTGCAGATTACTCAGAGGCTGACTGCTCTGGTGCAGCAATCAGGGAAAGAATTACGATGGTTGGACACAGCATAGCTCCCTCACATGTTGAAAGTTGGACAGCGCTGTGGCTGAGGTGTTGATGAACGCAGAATGTGAATGATTTCCCAAGAGTTCAAGCACTGTTTACGGTGCAACGCTCCGTCCGTTCACTGAGACTGACTCCCTTTGCTCCGTGGGGGATCTCATATAGTAGATACCAGGTACCAGGAATGCACAGCCATTGTGTAATCGCTCTTCCAGACTTGGCAGCATTTGCACAAGGGAGGAGAGGATGGTTAAGATGCCCAAACACTTTAATAGCAACAGCTTGTTGCTATTCTTGCATATTTCCTGCTAATCTTACAGCAAAGATGCCTAAAAAAGCCAAGTTTGGTTGTAAGCAATGTGATTAAAAACCCTCACAAAATGTGTAAAAACCTCAGCTTGTGTGAGGCCGTAATGGCCTCCGTGTTTACAGACTGTGAAATGGTTTTAGGCGATTGAATGTACTACTTTTTTTCGTTGTCTGCATTAGTTTGAGGACCGTCTCGTCCTGGTGACCTCAGGGTCAGTGAGTCTAGTTCCTCTGGCAGGCTTTTGTCTCTTTCTGCCGGAAAGCAACATCTGGCACTTAGTTTATGTATTTGATATCACAGTTGCCTGGCAACCCTGCAAGTGTTGAGGAGAGGAGAGCAGAGTGGAGCTGTTTTGTGTGTGTTGAGCACACAGGGTAATTTGTGCTGTGGACAGAAACACATTGACAGGTGTTAGAAGTTTGTGTGCGATAATGGTTTCGGAACTCTACGCATTAAAGGAAGCGTCAACCAAAAATCAAATGGAGCGTCACACAGCTGGTCATTTTGTAATGAACCATATAACACCGTCATTGTTCACACTGTGGCAAATGGGCATTAGAAATTAGAAACCACAACAAAAACGTTGTACAAAGAATGACATTTTGCTGGTTGACTATAGTTACAAAGCACCACATCTACCGTACATGTAAAGTCAAGAAGCAACTCCTGTATATCAGATTGATAAATGACCTCATGTGGCTCAAATACCGTAGTATAAAAGAACTCTCACAAACACAATTAGTGGTGGACAATACATTACGGTCTTCTGTCTGAGATTTCTGATTCATTATTTCCTTTTTTGTCAAAGAAGAAAAGAGGCAGTGTAGAAAGCTCAGGATCCTCTTCAGGCAGTGTTGATATGGAAGGTCACGGTGAGCAGACAATGAGTCTGGCTGTAGCTTCCCCAATCCTTACTTGGTGATAAGATATCACCGTAGTCTTAGAGAAGCAGTCAAAGTGTTTCTCAGGAACTTGAGTCTTTTGCTTGGATGCCAGCTTGTGTAGAAGGCTGCCAAAGCAGCACACAAAGAGACTAAAGTGTTGGCTTTTTCTCTGTTTTCATTTAGATCCCAGCGCCACCTCTGCCAGCTACTTGTCAGCTGCAAGGTGATACACTTGTGGAAATATCCTGTCTTTGAAGTGGAGCGTTCAGGCTTGATTGATGAGAATAAGCGCGTCATTGAGGACGCGCCTATTCACAGATTGGAATTGATTTTACTGATTGCATCATTTTCTTTTTTGCCCAGCTTTTGGATTTAGATTTTCCACTTATTCATTACATGTCGTGTAGGCATGTCAGAGCAAGATAAATATCAGCTGTTAATAATAACCAGACATTTTCATACAAAAATACTATCATTAGAAGAGATGATGATAAAGCCGTGAAATTAGGTTTTGATTGTGCAGTCTGTTTTTCAAGTGGAACAAAATCAGCCCTCAGAAAAACTCGTCATCACAATTTTCTTTAATAGATGAACTTATGTTAGACTTGTAAATAAGTGACAGATTATAAATTAATAGTCACATTTTATAAATATCAGGATCACACAAACAATCCTGTATCAGTCATGCACTAGAACATATAAATGTACATTACAGTATGCATGTGTGCACATGTGACTGAGCATGTGGTGCAGTTGCGTGTGTATTTATGTTTTCCTATGGCTCCCCTGAGGCCTCCTCATTAGTTCCATGTTTAATCAGCTGAGCGCTGCTTTGCTCCATACCATAGAGCTCAGCACACACTGATGGGAGGGAGTGAGGCTGGAGAGAAAACAACATCCTGCTATCATGCTCCGTTCTCTAAATGGGAATTGTAGTTTTTTCTGACTATTTGTAGTATTTCAAATCAAACCAGAGGTCCTTGGGTCTGGCTCTAATAACCAGCTAGCTCACTCCAGTAACTACATGCGAGCAAAGTCTGGACTGAGATGTCAGAAACTCAGGTTAGATTGAAGTTGGCGTTTGTTATGAAATCCTATCCTGATCATGTCACAGGAAATAGAGGTTGTATAACTTTTGCTCAGTTTAATGTTTGCTTGTCCTTTTTTTTGTGAATGGCCGAAGTTTCACCTTTTCTCCTCACCTTCAGTGCGCTCTCCTCTTAGTCCCCTCGCCGTTATTGCCAGTGCGGAGGGATTTGTCGAAGCAGGCTCTGCGGTTTAGAGGTTTAGCTCTTGCCTTTGGGTTTAATTCTGTTTTTCATGCTCTAAAAAGCCTCCTGTGTTCCTACAAATCCTTTGATAGGAGTCAGAGTTTTTTTTCTTGACAGTCCCATCATGGCACAAGTCTTGGGAACTAGATTTCTGTCGCCAGCGGTGCAGTGTATGGGTGGTCACTGATCGATGGGGCAGTGCTCAAAAGGATGAATGGATATTGGGTCATGCCTGAGCTATGAGACATTTGTCTCTCTGGTAATGGAAAGGTCACTGTGACTTGTTAGCATTAATTTGGCTCTTTTTAGCTGGTCCTACTCCATTCATTTTAAATGCTGACCCTAAGGACTGAAACCTTCCTAGTACTATGAATGTTGATGTCAAAAGTTCATTGTAGTCTTGCTAATATGCATGTCGTTTTTTAGTGGTTAACATTTTATTGGATTTATCAGGATGTCTATCTGTTGTTTGCTGGATTGTTGTGTGTGGAATCAAGCCATAACTGTAGAAATCCAACGCTGTTTACATTCCTGTAGCTTCTTTCCCCTCCAAAACAGCGGAATCTCCCGGAAAGTTGCTGTCCACAAAATAATTGATACCAGACACCAATCCCTCTGCCAGCGTTGCATCCTCCGTGCCCTCCAGAGTAACTTAACGCACTGTCAGTTCTGTTCATGCAGCGATGGAGATTAGGTGCATTGAAATATTGCCTGGAGAGGATTAGAGGGTTATGCTAATGGGTGTGGATCTGATTAAATGGGTCCCTCATGTTTACTTTGCCTAATTAATGGAGACATCAAAGATCATCGCTCATAAATTACCATCATGTTATTTGCTCCATATTTTTGAAAAACACAAGTGGGCAGTATTGATTGCGACATGCTCAGAGGTCTTGTGTCGCCGTTCGGCTGTGATCGCTTCGCAGCCTATTGTGCTGGAAAGGAGGAGCGCTGCATTGTCCTCATATAACCTTGGCCTCCTTCCATGCAAACACGCACCCATATATTTGGCCATTCTCCCACCTCAGCGAGGAGTTTAACATAAAATCTCCCTGATACGAATCGCTGCTGTGCAACATGAAAACAATAATGGGCTGACCTGAGAATGCTACAATGGCCGTTTATTGCAAATTAAGTCCAGAATCCAAATGGAAAATCTTTTACACAATAATGAATCTGGAGAGCTGAAATATATCATGCAGCTGGACACTGTAATATACCACAGTGCATACATAGAACAAATGCTGTGTGGGAGAACAGCATTGGTCTCTACCCTGTAACATAATGTACCCCAGAGCTCATGGGGCACCCTGCTGCACCCTCCCCTGCCTCTGTTCTAGGTTCTCCCACGGCCGGTCTGCACGCCATGCATCTGCCAACAGGATGTTTTCCTCCCAGCACATGGCCCTTGTGTTTTCACTCATGTTCCGAAACAGATTCTTTTTAGCCCCCAGAAAATCTCGCTGCACCATTTGTGTTGGTTTTTGGTTGACCTATAGTGAAGAACCTTATTCATTGTGTTTTTGTTATGTTTTTAATTGTTCTTTCTTGACGTTTCCTTACTTATTTTGTTTGACTTCACTTGTCCTTTTGTGTTACCTTGATGTTATGACTTCAGTCCTAGTGCTTTTAATATCTAAAAATTCGATATAGCCACGAGTGTTACCACATTTCACTTGGACTGCTCTGCAGTAACTTTTTCTCACAGGTCTTGCGTGCTGGGTGGGTGTTCGTCTTTGTCGGTTCTATAATTGAAATGGTTCCATATTTCACTCCTGGCACCATTTTATCAACCAGCTTAGGTGGACTGGGATTCAGTTCAAGCTGTAGCGAACTGTTTGACGTTGTTGCCATATTGTAAGCCGTTTGACTGTGTTGAATTTTGCGGCGACTACTTGAGGCCACAGCCAAGAGCCAGACTGCAGTTTTGTCTATTCCAATCCTTCTTCTTGTAGCTATTCCAATCTGTATGTATCCACGGTACATTTCTATGCAACATGTATGCCACTGTCTGTCACTGTCTGCTTTTGTCTCTGCTTATCAAGTAATGTCTAGCAAGGGCACAGTGAGCCTTCCAAGTCTGTCAGTTTTGACTGAATTAAGGCAAGACGCTCATTTTTTGTCTCTATACAGTTAATTTTATTTCAAAGACCATGAGTTAGATCCTTAGCTTTGTCCAGATATGCACTGTTTATTTGGTTTGTGATTACGCTTCATGCTAGCTAGTATCTTTGCTATGATGAAGTCAAGCAATCAGAAATACAAAGACAATGTCTGAACATTAATAAAATTCAATATAGAATTCATTCTTTTGCAGTGGTGCTGGAAGTAGCATTGAAATTTAATTTATCATCCCAGCACTATTTTTCCCACGCTGTACAAACCGCATGCAACTGTTAGGGCACGTGCAGAACGGATGTAGGGACACAGGGAGGACAACAAAAAAATGTTACAGAGGTGAGGACATAACATATAGTTAGCCAAGTTTAACATTTGAATCATTTGAAACCATTATTCATGTCAATCCTTGACAGCTGATTGGCACTCAAGTTTTTTAACAGCAACACCTTGCGCCTGCACATTCAGTGCAGTTGCGCCATGGGTCTGGACATTTTTGTGCTTGCTACCTCTCCACCTGGTGGAGTGTGTTGTGTGATTATTAGTATGTCTGAATTTTGTACTATTATTGTAAAGCCACGCCATCCTCATGACTGCAGCAGTGTTAATTTATTTAAATTTTTTCCTCTTGCCTTGCATTAATTTCATGCTCATTCCAGTAAATGTTTTTATTCCTCTCTCTGCATAATAATAGTGCTATATGGCCAGAAACTGTACAAGCCAATGACAGTTCAAATGATATGTATGATATATGGTGAGTGGAATACAAAGTTCAAAGGCATATTTGCTGTGGGGAATATTTTTGGGTAATTGTAGTTCTACTGTTCTCATGCAGTTGGGGATGTTTGACATTAGCATTTTAATTGTGATATCTTGTACCATGTTTTTTTTCCTGTCTGTTCTTGTGTTGCCACTGGCAAAGGCATTTTCAGAGTGATACAATTCTGTTTAATTGATGTAAAAATGCTGAGAATGAGAGGGATTGGTTTTGTAAGGTGTTAAGTGTATTCATTGCTTACATCCATTTTTATACCCCACAATATTTTAAATTTGTCTTGTATTTCCCAAATCAAGTCTGTCTAACACACAAGAAGAGTTTTTGGATAAAAGGCAGAACATATTGGATATTGTTGCACTGCTTTTAAATTATGGTTGTTTTGGCTCTTGGAGGAAACTGCAGGAACAAGGGCTTTCTTAATCGCTGATAACTCCAGGCCACCCAAGAGCTGAAAACGTCAGTCGGAACTGCTTATGTTGTCCCTATCATTCCGCCTCAAAGCTGGATCATATCAAACCGAAATCTCAGACATAAACAATCCCACTTACTGTCCCACTTACTACATCATGATGAACCAAAGATGTGTCTGTGTGCACAAAGAGCATAGAGTTGTCAACTTCTAATCCAAACTTTAATCGTGAAGTAACACTAGAGAGAACCTGCTTAATTCAATGAAAATCACAGTTTGAAGCTATAGCTGCATGCTAATTCTGTAGTCTTCATTGATCCCATGCAGGGCAACCTTATTCTAACTTGGCATGTCTCCATTATCTCCTGAATTAAAATAGCTTCTTTTGATGCCATCTGATTTTGTTGTACACTACGCACATGAGCTACTCGAACAAACGCAGTGTGAACATACTGGAGTTTTCTTGACATAGCTTGTTTTTTCCCATGCAGCATGTGGTGCTTTCAGCTTCAATTTAGCTTTTTATTTGTGAAACACTAGAGGTCATTTTCACTGACACCTCTATGTTTCACAGAGAAAGGTACTGTGGGAAAAAGTAGAGAATGAATTCATGATAACTTAACACCAGTCACATCATCAGTTATGGAGGGAATCTCCAGGCATCTTAAAAACATTGTGGGTGATGCATCTACTTTGATAGTGTGTTAAAAGTCTTAAATGTGGCTGTGCAGTGGGTTATGTGGATAAAGATGATAGAAGGTCGGTATTTGGTGGCTAGAATTATTTCTATGATTGTTTTATGCAAATGATTTGACTGTTTCCATACAGTAATGCTACTATACAAACATTTTTTTTCTACATTGTCCATCTGTTTCTAATAGACAAACGTCTTAGATTCTCTTTTTCTCTCTGTTCTTTTTTTGAATGATGAGCCAATATGAACCCAGAATAAATCCATTTTTAATGTTATGGGGAGGGCTGTTTAGTGTGGAGGCATTTCATCTGAAATTTACTGGTTGAGCTCAAGCAGGCCAGATCTCATGTCTGACAGCTGCGGACTGGCCTTGTTTACAGGGGACTCTATATACAGTAAGTATAAACATATGTTAAATGCTTATGATGGAGGGATTACTGCATCGCCAAAGGCAGTAATGTCTGATTTGAAAAAGAAACCATGTTCAGCGAGAGTTATTCATTTGCTTTGATGTATGGTGTTGATGGTGAAAGTCATAACAAGGCCTCTCACACCCAGGTCTCACATGGTGGTCATCATTTCCAAGCAGTGTGCATTACAGACTCTGTTCCTTTGTTTTCCCTTTAAGGAAGGCAACAGACTCCATCTTTACATAGACTTAACATTTAATAACATTTTTCAGTGTCCTGCAGAAGCCTCATATCTCCAGGAAAGCAAACTTTTAAGGAATTACAATTTTCCCATTTTTATTCATGCATTTTTGATCATTTATACTTTTATGACTTGGTTTACATCCACTGCCTCGAAACTTTTCAGTCTGTAGGAGGCAAATTCTACTATCAGTTTGAGGAAAAAAAAAACCCAGCTCTGATAAAAACATTCTGGACTACATCAACATATGTCCAGCTCCAAACATCCTTGTTTGCATGAACTCTGATGACAAGTACTTTGCTGATATGAGGAATGTTCTGCATGTCTACTTTGCGGTCACAAAAAACATTACTTTGCAGCATTTTTTATGTCAGTTTTAGCCAACGTTAATGTTTCCACCCTTCAATTAAAGCTCATTAATCACTCTTAAATTTGATATATCTCAACCATTTAGTCTGAAATAAATATGTTGTTCTCTGGAGTTGAAACATAGCAGGACTTTGAATCCACTTAATCATAACATCATTCTTGTCATTACACCAAGGCCAATATTTATGACTGCATAACCCACACCAACTCTGCAGCTCCACTGCAGCTCCTGACCCAGATTTGCACAGACAGCAGCAAATCCATCTTGAGAACGCTGCCTGAAATACATCATTACCTTCCCCATACTCATCGTCCCAAATGACAGATAAACATGAGAATCCTCCTTGGAGAGCAGATATGTATTTTGCATCAACAGCGTTGCCGCAGTTTGAAGGGCTTGCAGATGTGTGGGTGAGAGTAAAGACTTGACTTGCCTTGGTGGTTGGCCAACTGTCCCTATCCCGTTTACTGTATCAGATGAGAGAGTTTCTTGGTGTTTTATCATGTGTGGAAAAGTACTTTAAACTTGCAAGGCTCTCCTGAATCCTGCTTTGAGTTGACTTTTGTGCAACTCTGCATCTCTTAAGGTCCCTAAGGCTCACATACTAACAGACTCCTTGCAAAACTGCTAAAGGAGTGTTAAACAACTCCGCTTGACCCTGCTGTGGTGCAGTTTGCCTGACACCATTAACAGCTACTGTAAGATGCCTGAATTCTTCTTCTGAATCCATCAGTTTGTAACACGGAAGCTGTATCCAATCACTGGGATTACATGTAATGACTTGGAACATTTTACCCCAAATCTGAAAATGAGTCTTATCAACAGCTCTGCCAAGCACAATTCCCTAAGAAATGGAGATCCACCAAAAACATTAGTTTAAATGAAGATACCCTAACATTTCTAGGATGCTGAATAACCAGAGCGTGATTTGGCTCCGTTAAGGTTACATTGTGTGTTCAGCATTGAGTGGCTCCATGTGGTTTTATGAATTACATTTCTCTCTCTCTCTCTCTGTCTCACTGTAGCTGCCTCTGAGGGGAGAGTCAACGGAGGGGAGGATTTCTTTCAGAAGGTGAGTGCGAAGTCTGTTCTTGGATTATGTTTGCATTGTCTTTGGGTTATGCTCAAGCCCGCTGAGGTAAGGGAGCAGATGTCCTCGCTGCAAATGAAAACAAAGAAAAAGCAGTGGAACGACACTGATGTTAAATCTCCAGGGCTTTGATCCTACGACACAGCTGACACAGCAGCTTTTTTTTCCCTCCCTTCTTTAGCTGAGTGTATACAATGGTCCAGTGGAGATCTGCTATACAGTTACAGATAAACATTTGATTGTTTTTCTAGAGAAAGAGCCTCAATCTTCCAAGCACTGCCACATTAACTTCTCTTGATCGCTAACATAAGTAGCCTGGAGCGTTTGGCTGTGTGATCTGAAATGAAAGCATTAAATGTAGAGCTTTTAAGTTAGATTTCTGTACCGGTGGTCATTTGTCTAGGCAGTGTGGCCCAATCTACTATGTTATAACAAGAACAAGGTTTGATTTTCTGTCCCATTAAAACGCCCCTGTCTCAACTATTAAATCATTAGGTCTGAGCATGCATAAATTAAGCTACAGAAGCAAATAATGCTGCCATAATTATTTTTGTATTGCATAGTTTGCTGCTCTTATCACTGGGACAAAAATCTGAAACAATAATTCAGACAGTGCACATGTCTGTAACTGGTAAACAAATTGGTCTGGACCGCGCATTTGTTTAATTTAAACCCTAAATACAACATGCTGATTCCATTGGTGTGTGTGTGTGTGTGTGTGTGTGTGTGTGTGTGTGTGTACATACTGATGTGCATATGTGTGCACTCTTTAAAATGGGTGGTTCACATTTGATCTTTTATTCATATTGTTTCCAAATTTGAATTTCTAGTGCTTTCAGTATTGGCATGATAATGAAGGCCAAGCTATGGAAATTAATCTATAAGAATATGATTTTCTTTTTCGTTTGTCATGTGATCAAAGCCGTTTCATGTCTCCTGTGAGTCATAATTGAATTTTGTGATCCATTGCATAGGCACCCTGTTAATAATGGGTAACTTACCAAGTGTCTGATTTCATTTGTTCCTATTTAAAATCCACTTTCCTGAATATGTTAAACTCCCTCTGTACTATGTTAATGGCCTGTAATGAACTAAATGATGGACAGCGGTTTGTTTTAACATTCCTCTTTTGTCTATTTTCCGTGTCTGGTTTTGGAGGTTAGGAAGTTGAGTCAAAGAGGGAGGCAATTTAACTGTCCCCGAAGCAGTTTTCAAAAAGCAAATAATGCAAACCAGGCGCCATAAGATTCCCCTCCATGGAATTTTAAAATGAAATCTAGATATATTTCGCCTCCACCTCCTGCTTCGTTTTGGGAAAATAGTGGTGTTTAATGCTGAAGATATCTGTTGGTATCTATCTCACTCTGCAAAGCTTATCTGACAAAATATAGTTGTTGATGTGTTGGCTTTGCCAGTTCTGGTTCCCAAAGCCTCTGGCTTGCATACTTTAATGGCTCTTTCGATGGATGGTGGTTACTTGAGGTTAAATCGTCAATAATTAAAAATTAGCGTGAAGTTGTTTGGGTTGGCAGGCCGGGGAGGAGGCGCAGGAGGAGCACTGAAGTCATGTTTTCATTGTCGAATTTCTGTTTGGATAGCTCAGTATAGTTTCCCTCTGATAGCGTGATCACCATACATGCCCAGCTGAAGTCGGGAAAATAAACATTGCATCGGGATCTGGATCTGTATTGTTGAAGGAAAATAGATGAGGTGTGTGAATTACCTTGAAGCTGATGAAAATGGAAACTCTTAGTTGGACCACTTCCTGCCCTTCCAACACACCCATATACCACACACACTAAGACTATTATATTACATGGATAGCAAGTTAGCCATTCCTTTGCTCACAGAAGGCAATACATCTGTACCAACACTCTTACTAGACTTTCACAATCAGATTTCACAGTTGCCTCAGCATTGCTTCAACAGTGACGTCTCGAGTTCTGCAGTAGACGACTTCTGTGGTTGATCAGCCCCTCTTACTCACCGTCTGTTGGACTTCCTTTGATTCCAGAGCGGCGTTTGGTAATGGAGAGCAGGCAGTCCACCCCACTTGTTTAGGACTGTATTTATTCAATGGAAAAGTAGAGAAGATTGCAGACAAATTGGGACCACAGAGGAGTGCCGCAGCTGGGAAACGAACCATGTGCGAATCCCTGCAGTTCACATGGGGGAATCACACTCTTGCTCCATGTCCCTCTCTATCCTCCATTTTTCCATCTGTTTTACTCTCTAGTCTCTGACTCATGTGTTTTTTTTTTTCCTTTTCCCCTACTGCTACTCCGTCCTCTCTTCTCCTCCCTCCTGCTGTTTTCTTTTTGTTTCCTCCTTGCAGCCTATTAAACCGTTGATGTAGCATGGCTATCAGTCTGCTGCAACAAAGGGACTTTTCGGCGTGTGGAGCGCTTGGTTCCCGACAAAAGCGTCCACCGTCGAACAGTTCAACACACTTCTGAGCGGTGAAACTTTTGGACTGTGAGCTGTTGGAGTGTCACACCATGGCACAGGCCATTAAAAGCTCTTGGAGAGCTGTGGGAAAGTTGAGCCGCGGGACTGCGAAGAGCCGACGGTGGATTGGCTGAGCTGTTGGCTCAACCGGTCCTGCCGCTCTGAGCTTGGAGTGGATTTGAGTGGAAGTCGAGAGATGCCTTTGAGCCCCTGGCCAGTTCATCCCTCACCCCCCCTCTCTCTTCCATTTCGCCTTTCCAGGAGTTGTGGGGTGCCAGCCATGATATACAAGTGCCACCGCACTCAGATCTCAAGCCAGGCATAATCCGTTTCCACAGTTTCATAGAACTGGAGTGTGTTGTAGTTTTGGGCAAATAGGAAAACTCAAACTGTCGTGATGATGTGTGGTTGGCAGAAAATCATGAGATGTTGAAAGGAGAAAGCTATTCTGAATTCCATCACAACAAAATATATAAACAAATGTTTGCTGGCTGTATTTTTAAAGCAACTTAAAATAGTTTGTTGTGCTCCGTCCCTTGTAGGACATTTCCCCTTGATGAATTTCAACAGTAGGGTGTTTTTGTAGAAGTGCCCTCTTTGTAATGGGGGTTACTCTTTCAGAACCATGCATATGTTTAGCTTAGCACTAAGTTAGAGGTCTTAGCCCCAAATGTAATGGGGCTTGTGGTCCGAGTTAGCACTTGAATTGTTAACATGCACTCGGTTGAGACTGCAGAGTCTCGTGGGGACGCTCCAGCTTAGGCTGTCAGCCTCAAGCTCTGCTGTTTCTTCACAGTCAATCTCTTAACTCTGCTCACAACCCCGTTACACCCCCACAACAGCCCCTTCTGTCCCCCTCACAAACATACACACACACACACACACACACACACACACACACATTCCAGCTGAATCAACAGCTGCACCATTGCAGTACAGAGCAGGAAGCAGGTCTTGCTCCAGCCATGTTGATTGCTGGTGTGCCACACACATACACACACATATATACACACACAGTCACGTGTGTTGAGCATATGTGCCGTTTTTCATGACATTACCTTAATGATATCCTGTTTGATTTGATTTACAGCTCTGCACATGTCTACCTGCACCACCAAAAGACCCCTAAGAGCCAATCATCATCCCAAGGCCAAGCCATTAAACCAAATACAATCATCGTTCCTACATATATATGTATTTATTCTTTTCAAAAAGGGTGTGGTGGCAGAGAAGAGAAGAAAGGCTGGAACATTAAATGTATAGGTAACCTAATTTGTGCAAATATCTTGACCCATTTGAGAGGTATTTGCTGGCCCCTTCATAAAAATAAACGCTATCCACCCTTTTAAATTGTGTGTGTGGTCTGTCAGAAATCACTCCCATCTGCACGACCCTGCCAAGAACAGCAATGCTGGACAGGAAACAAGTTCCTCAGAACAAGACCCTATAGAGGAAACGTCCATAGGGCAAAAGGAATCGAATAGGCGAATAACTTAAAGTTTGGACATTTTTTAGAAAGTATGATTGCATTTGCCTCTATCAACATACGCTTGTCATTTTCATCTGAAGCGTCTTTGTTTCACCTGACAGTAATGGGTTTCTCTTCTGCTTCGCATTAACTGTATTTCCACATACAGTACCTGCTAGGATAGGACTGGAAAGGTCATTTCCTGATGGTGTCTAGCAACATATGTGTACATGCACACGTATACTTTGTGTTGAATTTTTGTGGTATTTAGGTGACAAAAACAGAATTTTTCTGCATCATCAGGAACAGAACAGCCAAGAAACTTCATTTTGAATTGTTCACCTGAACATGTGATCTCTGTTGATAGAGAAAAAAAAGGGGGAAAAATGACATTTAGGCAAAGGGGTCATTTAAATATTATATCTGATATTGTACAGTGTATTGTGTTTACTCATATGTACCACACCAGAAAAAGTGTACAAGACAGAAGGGCAACATGCTGTAGATTCGTCCCTCCTGTCTAGGGTTTGTACAAAACTCAGAAAAACAGAATCTGTCGGATTTTGAGGGGTCTAAATTTCATTGTGTGAAAAGTAATCCTGTGTTAATAGACTTGTAATATTATTTCAGTGCTTGTAATATTACTGCAGAGCGGTGGATGGCAAGGCTTCCAGTGGGAGGAAAGTCTAAGTTAATGGGGGATCATTGCTGAAAGCTGAGACTGGAATCGTTTCGCCATGGTCCCATTAATGATGCCAGCGAACGGCTCCATACACAATATTTTACTCTAAATGAAGCCTGAGTGCGAGGTGATCTGCAAAGGGAACCGTTTTTATGTTCACTGCTTTCAAAAATATGACAGTTCCTTTTGCTTCTGTGCTTCACTGGGTAGAGACCGGGACTGAGGGAGTGCCACAGCCAAGAGATTTCATGAGAATAACTGCTTGGAAAGCTCGTTGTCTGCCATTAGAGAATGGCCAAAGAGCGGCAGGGGCCAAGAGCTTAAGAGAGAGAGAGAGAGGGAAAAATGTAATTCAACATCAACAAGACACATTTGTTATACAAATGTGTTTTGCAATGATTTTCTGGCGTGCGACAATCTGTTTTTGTGTGTTTCTCGAAGGAATGCACAATCCCATTTTGTACAAGGACTAACTAACTCGCTTTAGTAGAAAAAGTTCTTAACTTTCGGTTTTGAATCTACTGCACAGCAAAGCCTAGAAACAAAATAGTCTCCCAGCTGGGTTTGATAAGATCTGTTCATGTTGCTGTTTGAGTAAAAATTTACTGTTTCTGCCTTCAAGTGTTTTTTTTAAAGTTGTTATTTTATCTCGGTTTGCTAATGGCGGCGTGGTGGTCTTGGGCCGCTGTGCTGGTACTCGTCTAGGTTGTTCATATTTATATGTGATTACGGCACGTTGTAGAGAATCAGTGAGGCTTGAAAGGGCTTCCACTCAACCATCATGGACTCCAGTGTGTCGCTGCAGAGCGAGAGCGGCTTTCCAAACTTGTCTCCATGCTCTACAGGTGTGAGACTGGCGGCGGAGAAGCTGTCAGAGTCTGTTGTGAGGGAGGCCGAGCAGACCGGGCCACTTGCACAAGAGCATATGGAGGAATTTAAGCATGTGCCTTTTGTGATTTATGTGCCAATTCCCACAGGAAAACAGGGTGTTGTCCTTATTAATCTGTGTTTTTGGCTTCATTTCATACTACAGCCTATGCTAATGTGAAAATATTTTAACAGCTTTGTAAAATTCCAGTGCAGTGATAATAAGCCTGACATCAAATTTTTATAGAGAAAGCTGATTGCACTTAATACAGCCTCCGTGCCGTTTGCCTTGGCTCCTTGTACAACACGTTTCAGACCACCGGTAAAACTGGAGCAGCGGTCCCAGCTCACATAATGGGCCGATGCAGTCCTCGGGCGCGAGCTCACGTGGCCGAGGCCTCCAGACCTCCGTTCCTTCTCCGCCGCGAAAACACAAACCCCTGGAACGCATTAAAACAAACAGAGACGACAGGACCTTTAATGAAAACAAGGAAAGTGCAGGACGAGGACAGAGCCGTCGGGAGAGTTACTCAGCCCTTCGTTTTTTTGGGGTGGGGGAGGGGGGAGGCTCTGACTAAGTTGAAGTTGCTTGGACGCTTTTTCCCCTTGTTTTTTTCCACTAACATGAACCAGTAGTCATGACAGGCGTTTCTTATGAGGTTGCTGGTCCGGTTGAAGCCGGGCCGAGAAGGTGATCTTCCCCGAGGCGAAGAGAGGCATGAGGTTGTGTGACAGATTTGCCTGATTAGAGTTTGTTCGATATACTGGACCAGCGCTTCAATTTAACTTTTTTTTTTTGCACTAACAGAAATACCCTTTTTCCCATCCATGCATATGCTCCTGGTTATGATGAGTAGACTTGTCATAACGCTCTCACATTGATCGTTTTGACACTTTTCACATTTTCCGAAGGCAAGCGCACTCGGTGGATTTTTCAGGGTGAGGGTGTGGGTGTTGAGCAGAAACGATACACTGTCTGGAAACATATAAGCTTATATCAGAAAGTATATTTAAACTGGATTAAAGTGCATTTCAGCTCCTTTGACTTCTCTGGATCCCATAGCCTATAAGGAAGACTTTTTCTTTCTTTCTTTCTTTCTTTCTTGCCTTCGGTACATTGGTCTCCCCTTTCCATGTGTAAGGCCTTTCTGCATAATTGCTGACGGCTGAGACCTTGTGCTCATATGTGCTCTCCAAAGTCAGCACAGTGAAACCAGTTTCAGTGAGCTGGTAGAAGCAATGAAGCATTGTCCATAGTCCAGGCCTTGCCAAAGCCATGGTCACACACAGAAGTAGCACACCACGGTTATATATATATAATACTGAACAATGGTTAACCATCAAAGGTTATTCAGTGCATGTGATACAAGACCAGTGCATTCAAATATTGTATGGTGATTGTGTGTAGTGCATTTCATGAGAAGGTTTTACATGCAAGAGAAGGCTTAGCTTTGCAATGTGACTGTTTGTAAAGAGATTTAAAATATCAATGTGTTGAGCATGTTTGAAATAACATGTCTGACCCCTGTCTGTTCCAGGTCATGGATGAGACGAAAACACAGATAGCCTGGCCTTCCAAACTGAAGATCGGAGCCAAATCTAAAAAAGGTGACCATCTTTTCTATTTACTACCCAGATGAGTCTTATATTGGACCCATGCGCTGCTTCCATAGCCTCGTGTGGTTTGGGTATTTTGTGCATGATATATTTGCTTTGTGCGTTTGAAATCGGGCTTGCATATGCTCCCAGCCAAGCATCGTCTAATTCATCAGTTTTGTTCTCCAGCAAATGAGCATTGCTCTTGACTCCAGTGCTCCTCACTTCATTTCACATAAAAAATTGATACGGCGATAATACTAAACCAGATGCTACACTGAAATTAATGTGAGAACCACCAATAACAACTCAGGTCGGCTTGTTTCCCCCCTTCCTCAGTCAGGTTAATGGTTAAGAATTGATGTTGTTTTAACCAGAAGAATGTTCTCAGGAAAGCCATTAGACAGCCGGACAAGAGAGAAACAGTTCAAGGTTGCAAGATCGCAGTCATTGTTCAAACTTTAAGTTTGGGGAAAAAATGAAAGTCTCGCATACTTTCCATTCCTCACCGGCCAGTAATTTCATCTGCCGCCCTGAGAATTTGTGATTTTTTTCATTTATGTTATTTTTCTCGGGGGTGTAGAGGTGGGAGTTGCTGAAATTGAGGCTTATGGCGTTTAAC
>OMLF01005430.1:1231-13050 GCA_900302615.1 Holocentrus rufus | reverse complement strand
GCTGCACCAAGCCTCGCTACGTCGTGACGGTGGGACTCTTGAGGGACAAAGAGGCTCCTCTTCCTCTCTCAGCCTCAAGCTCTGTTTCACTCTCTTCATCTCACTTCCTCCATCCTCCCCCACCCTTGTTACTCTCAGTCTCATTGTTGTCATCTCTTGTTTTTTTTCTCTTCGATACTCCCTTTCACCTCCTTCTTTGTTACCTTCAGCTGCCCTTTACCCTCGATCTCTCGCTCTCTGCTGCCTTCCAGCTGTTCTGGGGGTCAGGCTGAAAGACGATATAGTGCTCCCTCTTCACACACATAAATAAAAGCGCACACACAGGCCTGGCCATTACTTCGGCGCGATGGACGGGACACCATGTCAGGAATACTTTCAGGAAATGAACCCAAATGCCGTTCAAAATGGAAAAAAAAGCGGTTGCACAGGCAGAATTTGCCTTATGACCTTGGCTAGCTCAACAGACTGTGATGTGAAGCTTCTGTCTGGCCTACAGCTGGTGCCAGATCAGTAATTATGATACAGCCCTCTATGCAGACATCATATGACCAAATCTGTGATTAGCCATGTTGTTTCCCTGGCTTTCCCTCCCCCATTCTCTACTGCCTTTCTACCCTCTAACAGCCAGCAGTGGGCCTGATGAAAGAAGTCCAGTATTAAAAAAAACAAACGGGAAACCATTGAGGTAGCCTAAACCACGCACACAGGCCAAACTCGAGTACACACAGCCGTGCTTGCATAATACACATAGACCTATCGCAGAAATAGGTCACACAGTACATCAAGCAAGCTGAGCAGAGGAGAATCGGGAGGGGGAAGAAAGACACAGAGCCAGTTATGTGTTTACCTTCCAGATCAACAAGCCAAGCAGATAACCAAACGCTAACACGGTACAAAAATCATGTTACAAAATTCAGAGGAAATACCTAAAGATCATCCTGAAGATTTAAGTACTACAGAGGCCTCTTTGACAGCGTTTGGCAGTGAGCAACACTTTTTGTTTCCACTGGCTGTGGCTGACGGGGATTTCTCTGTACGTTCCGAGGAGGTTCCAACAAAGGAAAAAATTCTCATCAGCAGTTTTATGATCGTGACTTAATCTTTCTGACCGTGAGGAGGAGAGATCCCGTGATTTGAGATTCTGATGGTATGAATATTATGATTATGATTACATTTACTACATTTACTATTAAAACACTAATGGTGGGAGAAATCAAATGGGCATTTTGTTCTTAAAGCGTTCACTTGAATATTTCACATCTGCTTTGTCCTGAAAAACAAATAAATAAATCATGTTTTACATTATACTGACACACATTTAAGTGGTGGATTTTTGTGTACTATTTGCCTTTTAAAATTCACCGTGGCTGCCTTCTTTATCAGAATGAATACACTTCCAGCCTGACAAAAAAATAGGTAGGCTAATAGGTTAGTGCCCTCAGGACACACAAGCCACTACAAGTAAACACAAGTAATCATCTGTATAAAAATAGCAATACAGTCAGACATTGCTCACACTCACAATAACATTGTGTCTGAAATAACGTGGCACTACAGTTTTCACGGCTACATCAGTGGAGGCATAACCTACATAGTGAGGTGACAAAACCTCAGTTTGATTCAGTGCACTGATGTTATTAGTTGAAAACTTGCAGCTCAGGTCTTATGGTTGTGGGAATAAAGTTCACTACAATGAATAAAGACAGTCCAACACTTCAGGCTAAACTGCAGTTACACCCTCTCATCTCAAATTACAACACTGATTTGGCTGGAATGAAGCGGGGAGAGACTGACAGAGGGAATGAGTGAAAAAAAGAGGGAGAGGCGAAACCAAGAAACTCACAAAGACAATGAGCTACATGGCAGAATCTCTCTCTCTCTCTCTCTCTCTCTCACTCACTCACACACACAAGGTTCCTCTCAACAGGAGCTAGGCTGGCTCAGGCTCCAGACCTAGACCTACACCATTTCTCTTTATGTTGTGACTGACAGCTTCACTATTGTCTATATAGCTAGGCAGCTGTATACACACAGCAAAAATGTATCACTGCTCTGTTTCCTATACACACTCAAAGGTCTTTGCTTCTCTCCTGGCAAATATAGCCCCTAGCTACGACCAACAGAGAGAAACAAGTCAAACGACTAGGAAATAAAAAAGACACAGGAAGAAAAAGTCAGAGACCTTGACAATCAGAGAACCAGACGGCAGAAATGAAACAATTCCTGTCCACAAGAAGACAATGGAGTACATTTACAAAAATGACCAGTGGAAAAAGACTAAGCAAATAACAATAATGCAACACCATGTTGTGTTTACCCAATGGCTCGTTTCACTTCCTAAAGTGCTATTTATCTGTATGACGCCTCAATTATGGGAAGCACAGAAAGCGCACATTATCCTGTTATGTCTATCCACACGCTCACTGTCTTGTCAGCTGAATCAAATGGCACCATGCGAGCAGTAAGCTGGCATTTCACACGGTTACATCAGCAGCCTCCTCCCCTGCATCAAAAAACCATTACGGGGTCCGGACAGGAGAAGAAGAGAGCGAGAGGGAGACAAATGATCTACTCCCATATGACAGTGCAGTGGGAAAACGAGAGAGAAGCTAGCCTACTGTATGTCCCTGTGGGAAAAACAAAGTCCTGCTGCTGCTGACCAAACTTACATTCCTCAGGGAAAGCTGAACATTAGCAGACATATATCATACGGCCACAGTACGACTGACCCAGAAATTCGTTTGAGGTGTTTGGTGAAAAGGTTTAGAGAGGAAATTGCTCGTGTAAATATTCACTTAGACTATAGCTTTACAAGTCAAGTACTTTTACAACTCTCCAACATGTGTTTCAGGACCACCTGTTTCACTCTGACACAGCACCCGTCCTGTATGCAGACCTGACCTGGGCCATTAGCAGTCAAGCCTCTGTCTGTTAGCGACAGCTGTGTGTGAGTGAGTGTGTGTGTGTGTGTGTGACATGTGTGCTGTTTGGTTGCAGGTGTACAGTATGCATTAGCACTGGCTTGCAACTAATACTGTCATTGTTGAATTTCGATTAATTGATTAACTGTTGTGAAATAATTGACAAATGCTCATGGCACGTTAGTAGAGCCCAAAGTGATGTCTTCAAATTGCTTTCTTAGTCTGACCATTTGCCAAAAAAAGTTTTAAGATATGAACACAGAAAAGTATGCAAAACATCAATTTAGTGATCCAAGCAAAGGTGTAATCTAAATGTTAGGTATTTTTCTTGATAATTAAAATGATGGATTTATCAAAATGCATCAAAACTAATTGTTTCAACACTAGTGTGTGTGTCACCGGTCTCTTATTCCAGCCACAGTCAAGCTGCATTCAACCTCACTAAACCCTCTGGACCTGACAACTGCCTCTAGTTTCCCCTCACAGCCTCCAAGCCTGCAGCCAACAATCCTCAACTCTTGCCCTGCTCTTATCGAGCAAAATCATAATAATGCAACAGTAATAACTGTGTGATACTTTGTTGATGCCTTTAGGCTAGCTCTCTTTATCCTTGGAGATAAGAACACCAGGGTCAGTTACAGAACGACACAAAACAGAAATGCAACAATATGTTTTGCTCAAGGACGCTTCCTCAGGGCGGATGCTTGCTGAAGGACGGCCTCTATAACCACAAGGTCCTCCTCACTCCTTTACCCTGCCAAAACTGCCTCTACCATAGCCCGGCGGCTCACCGACACCCACATGGTTTCGGCCCTGTCCCACACTCACAGCCAACACTCGCAGTGCCTTGGACAAAGCTCAACAGCGGGCCAAAGCCTACCCCCTATCCTATCCCAACATGGCCTGCATCCCTGATCCCACTGAGAAATTACGAGGGAGCTGCTCCCACACCATGCCTGCTCCTCTCTCCAAATCTAACCCAAACAACACCCTCCACCCTCCTCCAATTTCCACTTCCTAGCCAAAAAGGAAATTAACAGACCACACATCAACGCGGGACACTCTAAAACACAAGAGGGATACGCACACATGGATGCACACGGGGAAAAAAAAGCTAAATACAAGTACACACATACACACTGAGATGAAGATGGAACTAAATGGGGGGTCTGTGAAGGGGATTAGCACATGACCAGCTGTGGCAAGACAATGTTGATTGAATTGTTTGGCCTTCCTTTTCCCTTAATCCATCCCCACTTTTCTCCATCGCCCACTCTCATTTAATGGGACGGGATATAAAACTGAGAGTCCCAGGATGAATGATGTGCCATCGTAATTAAATTCCTGACCAGACCAACTCAGTGGTAGTGACCCTGTGGCCACCGAGAATGTGATGGGTGAAAAAAGACAGCAGTCTCTAAAGAAAACCCTCTTTAAGTTTATAAATAGTCTGTCTGCCCTTCACAAGTAATTACACAACCTCAAAATGACTTTAATCAGTAATTACAGAACTTCAACATGTTACTTACGGTCCAAAAACTGAATAGAAAGCCTACTGTCCCATATAAGCACTATGTATTCCTATAGGGAAAGTGTGTCTGTAGGACTGTACGCTGAGTTTATACTGACCTCGTAGCCTATTTTCATCCTCTTTGTTTTCAATGTATCACAATCGTTGCTGTGATAATTGTATGTTAACCACAGTAGTATTTTGTGAAGTGTCCCTTGTTACAGGGTTACTAGCTCTGAGTAAAAGATAGAAGACTGGCTAAAAATCAGATTCAAATTAAGTTTTTGAAACCAGACAGTCGGATAAATAGATAGATGCGTTTCTCGGAAACCGAGTACAGTACTTGGCTGACAAAAGCAGAAAAAAAAAAAATCCGTGCAGATCTTTGTCATTATTTCAGCTCGTTATACCCAACAGTCTTGACCAAACATGACCGAACATGTTTTTTCTTGCAGTCAATCTATACTGCCTCATTTTGCCACTGTTTCCGGCCAACATCTGTAACAGTCAGTAATGTTGCTGTATAGATCACGATATGTTACTTTTGATGTCAGGTAACGATAAGACTCAGACTGGCTGGCTTTTCGCCGGGCAGCTGATGTTTTGGCTAGCTGTTTTATCCAGTCTCTCTGCCTCCCAACCGTCAGACTGAAGTTATTAAGGGGAGTGAGCAAAGGAATTAAGGTATTTTCATTAATGTTTATGAATTAAAATAGCCGACGAGAGGCTTGGAAACCCCCAACTTAGCTTTAAAATAGCCGTTGACTCGCGTAGCTAACTGTTACAACGAATATCGATACCAACTGTAAACAAAGATAAGAACAACAGTCGAGACTCCACCTAGCATCGCAACATATTTATCGTTGGTAGCCTAACCGTCGACCGTTCAACAAAGCAATATTAGTTAAGCCAAGAAGTCCTTTCCCTCACCTGCGTGAGACAACACGGAGTACACATGTTGTGGCGTCAAGGGAGGCGAATAAAACCCGTTTCAGAGGAAGATGAGCTTGCTGCTTTGTCCGTTGGCTTTCTCCTTCCACATTCAGTTTGCACGCAGCAACGCGCGTATCCTCAAACTGCTCCGTCCTCCCTGTCCGCCACCGCTGTCTTTCCACTCCTCCTCCTCCTCTTTTCTCTTCTTCCCTCTCCTCCTCTTCCTCCTCGTCTCTCCTCCCACTGGACATCACCGACGCCAAAGGAAGAAAAAAGCCAGTGATGAATGATATCTGCTCCACGGAAAACACCAATCAAGTTGCTGAAACAAAACAAAATACAAAACAAATGCAAATTCATGACCGTCTTTTTTTTAAAAAATCTGTGTCACGCTTCCAGGTTATACATAGCCTGCTCTCCATTTATTATAGATCAAAGGCGCTGACAACCCAGATGGCACAACAATAAAAGATTAAGGGCCTGTGTGTGAGGAGGGCATATGCAAACTGAACTGATACGAGAGGGGCTTAGGTCTGCTGCCATTCCCTTTTGAAAAAGATTTACTGGACAAAACCTGTAGTGTAATTTAGAGGGATACTTTTCAAATCAAACAGGAAAACTGTAAGTCCTTACAGGAGTATTATTATAGTACTGCCACTGAAGATAATAAACGCCATAAATCATGATAAGGTCACACTTCACTCCCTACTAAATGCCATAAACACACACACTGGAAGACTTTACAGGATAATTATGGGAATATTACAGTGACTGTTATATAAGATTTATCTTATCATCTGCAGTGATCATGGCTAATTGCTGTTTGCTCTAAACGTATTCCACAAAGAACAATTCAGCAATGTGCTGCTTGGTATTATTCACACAACCACATTATTTCACACAGGCAGACCCAGCTGATTCAGACTCATGAGCAAGCAGGACTTTCTCCCACAAAGCTCATATACCCTCATGTTTTGTAGGAGGATGTGGGCAGCTGTGTGTAGAGTCCAAAGTGACTTTCCTTGCCAGAGAAACGGCCTTCAAATCAGCCTGTGCTGATAAGGCAGCCACTGTAGATTTCTGTGCATGTGCTACTGTTTGCCAAACCTGTCATCTGACCCAGCTGCGCAACACACACTGACACACACAGTAGCCACTACACGGTCATTGTGTCCCCTCTCAGTGCTGTATTGTGGTCCTCGTCTATAAATAGGCTTGAATCACAAGAGACTGCCTGATTCTTAACTCAAAGAGGCCGTGACTTCAACTCCATGACCCCCTCTGCCCACATAAAAGCCTTCATGTATTTGTTTGTCATTATTTCTCAAAATCAACCTGGGCAAATATTCTATGGGCGATATTACTGAGCAAATGAAGCATGGTCTGATTGTTTATACAAGCAGACACTATGTACAAAAGTAACATTTTGTTACTTTTGCTCCAAAGTTTTGTTCCAGAATGAGGAATGGATTTAAATATCTGTACTGAATTTTCCAACAAGAGCAGTGACACAATATAATCTCTTCCTCCTCTGCACACTCCGCTAATCTGATCCCTTTTGACATGAAAACCAAAAGGGCAGCAGAAGGCCTGTCAGAGCATCAGCCCTCTGACATGTCAGCATGTGTTGGATCAGGGCAGCGCTCGGGAGAAAGGACAGGGAGGGAGAAATATGCCTGGTGGCATATTGGTGCAAGGCACTGTCAGCCAAGCGCCACCCCGTCTGCCCCGAGGGCACCTTGTGCCGCACAGGCAAATCCTTCCCCTCACACCCACCCATATGCTGAGTAAATAAACCAGAAGCATATTTCTGTCTACACACATCCAGCGGACAAAAATGTTCACTGTGCAAATATTCATGACCTGAACCCAGCCTGTATTCTGGGGAGAGTATGGGTGCTATTATGTGTCATAAAGTGAAATGGTAGGAGTATTTAAACCCAACAATCATGCTTTACTCACGACATCTAACATTAGCTAACGGTTTACATAATATACTGTAATGTAGTTTCAGAATGAGATCACCACGTAGTCAAATTCCAGTCTTACAAACACTAGTCATTCACATTTAGTCGATCAGATAACCACAGCAGAAATCAAATATGCAATCTCACCATTTATTGGTCTGCAGAACATACACAAAAATACAAATAAAAAAATACATGTACATGAAATCAATCAAGTTTCCTAATTCTCCTTTTCAGTCACATAAATAGTTCTATTGTAGAGTTCAGGCATCATTCCTGCGATGAGGAATGAGCAGAGCCACCGCCACTGACAACACAGAGTCTCTGCCAAGCTTCACTTGTTGGGCTGCTGCACACAGCAACACACTGGATACTGGACTGACTGGGGGCTTAAAGCTGACCGTAGCCACAGATCCCAATTCTTTTCAACTGCTCTAACATCTAAAATGTCCTTAAGTTAACCATATGTGAGGCTTCTTCACTGGTTTTGGAAATTCTTTTCCACTCCAGTGGAAAACCCTGAGCCATGCAGGAAGATGAGCCACGCACAAGTGTTGTTTGCTCGTACTTTTCTCATGGAAAAAGTCCCATTTGATCAGAAAACCAGCTTCTTCTTCATCACACCTGAAAATGACACAAAGAAGATGTTACTACATCTAATATAAGACAGCATTTTACTGTAAGATTATACACAAATCTATCAGTGTCCAAAACAAGTCACAGCCACACACAAGTACAAGCAGAGCTCCAGGCCTATACATGTGCAATCTGCAAACCACAACATTTTCCATCTGAGAGTTTGCTAGTTTCTCTCTCTCTAATATAGCATAGAGCATAGTATGTAGTCAACCTAAATAGTTCCCAAACCACAGGAGGAGATGGAAAAGCTTTGAACCTCCCAATAACACCAGGGTCCTACTCCAGTAAAACATACCCTGCCACAACCCTCTAAACTCTTTGTGTGTGTGTGCACGCGCATGTTTTACTTCACTACTTTCTGAATTTCCAACTGCAATTAAATGTGCAGCCAACACCCTATGAATTGCTGGGTTCAATCACACAGTTTTCCAGATTTATAACATTAGTGTCCAGGATGTTCAGTAGGCCTAAAATTCACACTGAAACAACTACACATATGTAACTTGGCATTGTGCGGTATGGCCTAAGATTGCCAGGTTGTTCCAAAATTGCCCTCATGTTTACACCAATTTAAACATGAGGGCAGAATAATATTGACTTGATCTTTAAATGACTAAGCACAATCTTGTCAAGGTGCTGCTTTAATAATTATGAAAGGTGGGCTGGATGATGGCTAAATACAGCAAATTGGTGTACATGAGTGAAATAAGTTGTGCTTTTGTTTGTATTACTAGTCTCTAGGCCTTCTATTTTCCTCTTCAACCCGATGGTCTCCTTCTCCTTCAGAGCCTCGGCTGAACAGTTGGGTCGGGGCAGCTGGGGGCCCGGCGTGGGACCAGGCCGATTACTGAAGTACCTCATCTTCAGAGCCTGGAGAAGCAAATGGAAGGTAAAAAAAAGTGCAGGGGGAGGGGAAAAAGGGAATCAAGGCAGCAGTAAACATGTCCATGAATGATGCAGTCGTCCTTGGAGCCAATCAATAACAATTACTATCAAGCAGCAACGCTCCCTCTTAAAGGAAAACTACATCTTAAAACACAACACCGCTGGCTAAACAAAGTGGACAGGTGACTTACATTCTGTTTCTGGTGCTGCTTTGTTGTTTTAGGGTGAAATTCCATTTTTCCGTTAAGTCAAAACAGATCACTTATTTATTTTTAGCAACTGACACTGAAACCTGGCAGCTTATGTTTCTGTTTTAGATGGTTGAAATTTGTTTTCCTATTAACACCACTGTAGCTGTGCTGAGAATATCACCCAGTGGAGTCAGTGGATTAACTATTGTCTAGTTAGACATGGAAAAACAAAAACACACAGAAACACCAAAACAGCACCAGAAATGCGATGTAAATCATCAAATTCAAGATTTTAAAATGATAATGTATTTTAGGCTGGAATTATCCTTTAATAGTATAGGTATATTAATATGTAGCATATAGTACTTGTAGAATATACTGTGAAATACAGGTGTACCTTGGTCCCTTTAGTCTATGGATCAGGTTTGTGTTTACTCTTCATAAATGCAAAAAACCTTGAAGGAACAACATGTTTTTCTAAGAAATTTATAACGGTAGAAAATCTCTTATGGCATGCACTGACGACCCTAGTGGAAAATCTGTAGGGTGAGGACAACTGGGTATGAGCATCAAATTTTAATCCCATTCAAATTACAATGTGGGAGATATATAGTAGGTTGTTAAAAACTGTGACTTTTTCAGCTCATGGCCAGCTGGTACCTGTGTAGCTGTGGTTCTCATGCAGGGGTTAAAGGTGAAGAGGCCCTGCAGCAGCTCCAGCAAGTCGTCTCCAGCTGCACTGAAGATGTGCTCCAGGGGCGTGCCGGGAAACACTTTGAAGGACACATAGTCTGGTAGACTGCTCACTCCCTAAAAAAACATTTGACACACAGAGATATATTGGGCACAGAAGGAAAAAAAGCACAAAGTTACACCGAAGACAAAAAAAGTGATACTGACAGGCCAGGTCTCCTCTGTCGGGGTCCCAAGAGCCTCAAAGATCTTAGTCAGCTGGTCCAAATCTGAGTCTCCAGCAAGAAATGGTAACTACAGTAAAAGAGGGAGACAGAGAGATTAGCATGTAGCCTGTCACTACACAATAATGAAATCTACATTTGTGCTGACATCTCTTTAAACTGAGGAATCTGTGTACCCGAAGGAGTAACTCTGCCAGGATGCAGCCCACTGCCCACATGTCGACACCCACACCGTACATCCTGGCACCAAACAGGAGCTCAGGGGAGCGGTACCACCTAAGAAATAGATCAATACAAAGAGAAGCAAACCGTTTTAATTTTTCATCTCTGGTTGGAATAATGTGTATTTGGCACTTTGTAATTTCTGTGAGAGAGCTCCAGTGGTTGTAAAAAAATAAATAAATAAAAAAATACAGGAGAGCAGAACACAGAAACGATGTATTACTACTGTGAAATAAATAAAATAGCACAGACCTGGTAACAACTTGATGTGTGTAGACTCTGTTGGGGCTGCCGAATGCTTTAGCCAAACCAAAATCAGCCAACTTCAACACTCCGTTGCCGTCTAATAGCAAGTTATTGGGCTTCAGATCCTGAAAACACATAACAGCAGGGAGAAATTTACATTATTGACTGTGAGTGAGTGTACTCAATGTGTGAGAGTGTATGTGTGTGTAGTCTCACCCTGTGCAGGACCCAGTGATGGTGCATGTACTCCAGTCCCTGTAGTGTCATGAGGATGTAGGCTTTGATGTTGGCTGGAGTCAGCACGAGGCTTGTGTCTTTGATGATCACCTGCGGAAAGAAAAAAATTAAAAGGCAATTAGTAAAGCCAGGATCGATGAGAGCTGAGGTCAGTACACCATCTACACACAGTTATTAATCTTTTTATAGATACAGAAAAGAAAGAAAGACAACTGGGGTGTATTCAGAGAAAGTGACACAGCTGGAGTCATACTAGACAATCCAGTTAAAAAAAACAATCTCTCAACCTCTCAGCTCAGTTCAGCTATACGACACGTTACTAGAAATAAAACATCCAACATCTGCGGTTTATATGCTCATGGTGCAAAATGTCAGCACAGGGTCTAAAAACAGACCTCGAGCCCCGCTAATCAGATGATTGCATCATATTTCGCTCTCATGTCTGTTCTGTTTTGTCCGCTGCCGCCGGGGAGCTGGTTATGGTCATCAATTCACAGTGAGATCTGAGAGCAAAGTGATATTGATTTTTTTTTAAGTGCAGTTATCTTGTTTTGCATGGTTCTAATAGAATGTGATATATTAGTGGCTGTCGCCCATCTGGAGCCTGGTGTGCTAAAAGCTGTAGACTGTAAATAATGGCTAAATCAGACCAGGGGAGGAAGTGGGGATGGGAACGAGAGAGAGAGAGAGAAATGTCCCATCAGAGTGCTCATGCTCACCATCACTTTCATCACCATGCTCAAATCTTTTTTGCTACTCAACTTGGCACTGCTCAGTCAGTCTTCTCACTGATTCTTTCAACTCTTTGACTTGGCCACAACACTGGATGATGCACAACCATTGTTAACTCACGTTGCCTCTGACCTGTGACAAGTGTGTATTTCTCACAAAAAATGCATGGCTAAATCCAAATCTTTAATCCAGTTTCTGTGGGCATGAGACAAATGCTGGATTTCCATCTTGTGGCCTACTTGTGAAATGCAACATTGACCTGCTCTCCAACAGGAGTCCCATCTAATAAGAGTTTATGCTTAAATTACCTTAAAAACAAGAATTTCAAACAGCAGAACCATGTTACCACGCAGAAAGTGATAATAAAAGGGATGTTACATATGTCAGTAAAGCCTTTGGTTGTCTTGTGATGAGTGATA